>JAJJWW010016006.1:600000-857350 GCA_023531295.1 Papaver armeniacum | reverse complement strand
GCATAAGAGTGTTATCATCAACGGTATCTTCGAAGAAGAAGCGGTAGGATTATCTTGCGAAGATTTCGCAGTAGGAGTTGTAAGTTTGAATATAGGAAAGGAAAAAGCAGGTGCAACAGGTTTAGAATGGCGAGGCTTCTTGGGGGACCTATCAACATGATGCGTGTCGTAGGTGCAATCAAATTAATATTTTATTTCCACTCAATTAAAAATAATATAATGGAAGTCAAGTTCGTTCCCACGAGGAGCAAGAGATTCTAGTTGTCAAAATTGTCACGAAAGGGGGGTGTAAAAAGCAAAAGAAAATAAGCAAAGCAATTAAAAGATAAAGTTGAAAGCAATAAGAGAGATAAGATCAAGGAATCATTCTTCGTTACAAAACAATGATTAAAGTTATGTTCTTTTCTACTTGTTATTAGTCACAGTTATCACCAACTAGTAGGTAAAGCGAGCTAGATCGGTGCTAAAACCCTAAATCCCTTGTATCACCGGATACGGAAGTTCTCGACTACTGGATTCTATTTACCAAACCACCTAGTAGTAGATCACTCAAGATGTAATTTAAAATAAACGCATTAAGATTTATGAACTTATTAGGTTGATATCAGTAGTTAGACTCTTAGATCAAGGTCTACTTGCTAACGTTGTTTTTACACACAATTGCTCCACGGAATCCCTCCACCGCAAGGTCTCGTGTTTGCTACGTATGTAAAAAAGTCAAGAAACGATTACTTATCTCCTAACTCTAGCTTTAGATTAAATCAACAAATCAATTTAGTTGGCCACCCAAACAATCTATCAATCAATCATGAATGTCATTAAGATCATTCCTATTAGTAAAAACAAGCGATAATGATGTGAAAAACTTCAAGATAGAATTGAAAACAAAACTCAAATCATATTAAGAACTAGGAATTCATCCTCAATCAATAATAAAATTAGCTACTCATGTTAAGGAGTTCACACAAAGAATAAAGAAAGAAGAATTGTTGTGTGTAGAGGTGTGTAAAAGATGTAGAAAACTTCTCTATTTATAGGCTTCAATATTCTCCAAATCTTCCAAGGAATAGAATCCTTTTCCTTTAGCAATTCAATTTCCAAAACCAAGCCTTTCTCAACTCTTCCATCTTCTCTTTCCAAATTTGAACCTAATTCCACAAACCCATGAGTTTAGATGATTCTAGAGAATTCTTCACCCAATTTCCAAATCCAAGTCTTCACACCCATGAGAGAAGTCCATAGAAAATTCTGGAATTTTTGGCTCACCCCTGGAAAATCTGGTATTATGGCTAGAATCCGGCTAGGAAAAATCACGCGACCACATGAGTTATTTGCCGTCAATGGTATATTCGACGGAATATTCCGTCAGTCCACCGTTAGGACTAACGGTCAAACAAGTCAACTGTTAGTCAATCGGGTCGGAAGCAGGGGAGTTAGCCGAGTCAGTTAGACATCTGACTGGTCTGAATCGTCTTACTTAACTGAGTCATATGGGCACGAATCGGTCATCGGACTCGGCCCAGTCGACTCGCGAATAGAGAACCGGACGAAGTTTCCTCTGTTTCGGGCATTTCTCAGGCCAATTTTAGGCGATCTTTAATCTTCTCTGTTAAGAAACCTAGCATACATCTCTTGTGTTCAGCGACTTCACTTCTTTGTTACTTCTTAGCTCAATCGACTCGACTTCAATTGAATCGGCAACATCTCACAAATCATCAATCATTAGCTTCTTTCAGATCAATTTCTCATTCTCAATTCTTCTCTGCGACATCACTCTTCACATTCAATTCATCGTTCCACCGTAAACCAGCGGACTCCATCAAACCCCCATCTCGTAATCTTCCATCCATTTGATTTCTTCTTTTATTTCTAACAAAACCCATCTCTCTCTCATTTGCTCCACCTCAAACTACGAACCATTTCGTCCTTAAGTCTGTCTCAAAACTTCAAACTCCATCACGGATCCATCTCAATCCATTCTTTGTTTTATCCTCGATTCGTATTGATGTGACTTCGAGATCGAAACCCATCTTACGGTCGAACCCATCTTACGAGAACAACTACTTCAACCATCTTCATTTGCAATTTCTTCTCTATTGTACCTTCCATCATACTTGCATATTCAATTTCTTCATCACAACCCGGGAATTGAGTTATAGCGAAAATCCATCTCTAATCACGACAAGACTTCACTTTGTCTCATTGCTGGAGATTTCAACTCTCCTTCTCATCTCTCGATCTCACTCAACAGCAGTCGCTGTTCTTCTCTCGGTTTAAGGTGTGGAGATGATTGAGAGTTCTTAATTCTAGGGTTATGTAATGATTTGGGATTGAGGCATTGCTTGTAAGAACCACCCCGATGGGTGCCTATATCGGTGGTTGCTTTGATAAGGCTAGCCTCAAGTGTCCCGCCCCTTATCCTCCAGGTGGTCCGTATTTAGTACTCCTTCAAATTGGGTTGCCCCTTAACCTCAATGGCTCCATATATCAATCGCCCGTAAAATGACCTTTTTCCCTTTTGGCTCAAATTGGGTGATTTCTTCTTCTTTTTCGTGCGTGCGACTCCATAGTAGCTATAAAACTCAAAACAAGCGTAAAATACATAATTTACAAGAAAAATAGCAAAGAAAGCATAAACAATAGATAATAAATAGGATGTATTCTACACCCAATCAAATTCCCCCACACTTAGACTTTGCTAGTCCTCGAGCAAATCAAACTAAAAACTCACAACTTCAAAGCGTTCAAGCGTCCCAAACATCAAAGAGCTATGAGGACATAGAGTTTACGCATACTAGTAATAAGAAGTTAGAAATACTAAGAACATATTCTCATTCTTAAATGTTGAGTGAGAAATAACCACACCATAATGAGAGAACGCGTGTTTGAGAAACGATCAATAAGCATTTCGCCTCGACTTGCCCTCACCAAAAAGGATTTTATGATAATTTTCAAAAAGACGGCTTTTTTATGGTTCTCACATGTGTGCGGTAGGAATGAAGAGAGAACTCTGCAACACGTTGAATGGTGGGAAGGACAACTTGAGTGGTTGCTTTGATATATGGTGCCTATATCGGTGGTTGCTTTGATAAGGGCTAGCCTCAAGTGTCCCGGCCCCTTATCCTTAGGTTAATCCGTATTTAGTACTCCTTCAAATTGGGTTGCCCCTTAACCTCAACTGGGCTCCATATATCAATCGCTTTGTAAAATGACCTCTTTTCCCTTTTGGCTCAAATTGGGTGATTTCTTCTTCTTTTATGCGTGCGACTCCATAGTAGCTATAAAACTCAAAACAAGCGTAAAATACATAATTTACAAGAAAAATAGCAAAGAAATCATAAACAATAGATAATAAATAGGATGTATTCTACACCCAATCAAATTCCCCCACACTTAGACTTTGCTAGTCCTCGAGCAAATCAAACTAAAAACTCACAACTTCCAAAGCGTTCAAGCGTCCCAAACATCAAAGAGCTATGAGGACATAGAGTTTACATACTAGTAATAAGAAGTTAAATACTAAAGAACATATTCTCATTCTTAAATGTTGAGTGAGAAATAACCACACCATAATGAGAGAACGTGTTTGAGAAACGATCAATAAGCATTTAGCCTCGACTTCGCCTCACCAAAAAGGATTTTATGATAATTGCACTCAAAAAGACGTATTTTTCATGGTTCTCACATGTGCAGGTAGGAATGAAGAGAGAATTCCTGCAACACGTTGAATGGTGGAAGGACAACTTCAAAATATTTTTTAAAAACCCACATCTTTTAATATTTTGAAAAACCATTTTTCTGACGATCTCTAAGAAAGGAAATCAACCATATATTATTGAGGATGAGATTACTTACTCACGTTCACATCCGATCGCCAATTATGATAACACCACTCTCACGGCATCCAATAGAAACGTCTTCTTGGTCTTCGTCTTCGGTTTCAACTATGATGATAAATTCTCGAATTTCATAAATCCTTAACGATTTGTAACTCTTTTACCTTAAAAATCCTTGTTGCTTGAAACTTCCTTATAGATTTTCCTTCCCCACGGCTTATTAACAACAAAAATTTCTCTTTTTTTTCTCTCTCTTTTTTTTTTATTAAAATACAAGAGAAATTAAATACAAAATAAACCGTGGCCGTGGAAGAAGTATTTTACCGCTTGATTCCTCACAACTTGTATCGCCTCAAAATCATAAACTTCAATAATTCTCACCTTTTGCTATTCTTTGCTCTTGTGAATAAGTCTTCATACTTGAATATAAAATTACCTCATTGTATTGTAAGTCCTCAACATATATGTAAAATCCGCTCATTTGTATGTTGCTTTACTTGAATATGAAATTTGATCTTTTTTCTCGTTCCGTTGCTTGTAAACCTTAAACTTTTAAACTTTCCTTGTAGATTTTGATGTCGCTCCTTGTTGATGATGATGGTTCCTATGGATCCGTTATTGTCGAGAGAGAGAATGGTGCTAACTGCAAATCGAACTACAAGAAGGAAGCTTTCATCTATAGACGTCACCCTCATGATTGACAAAATTAGCACTCAAGAGATCAAAGAGTAGTGCTTCTATTGGTGGGAGGTTGGGTAGCTCACCATTCTACACAACAATTAACGTCGGTGACACACACTCAAAAGAAAGCTCTTTAGTAGATGGAAAAATTTACTGGTGATTGCCTCACATGATATGAATACGGGTAGTCTCTACTAATGATTGATCGGCAACTCTAATAACGCATTTCTCCACTGCACCAAATTCGCAACACCGGCATGATTAAATCCATTATTTAACACTCTAAACAAACAAGAAATCCGAATGTAGTTCTCTAACATTTCCAAGTTCAATTATGTCGGTCAAAATCTCTATGTAAACATACCTAGAAGTATGCTAGGGACTCTAAAATCTCTAAAAGTTGGAGTTTTATGTAAAACTTTTTTTTTTTTAATTTTTTAATTTTTTTGTAATTTTTTTTTAAATACATGCTTAACCACTCCCCCACACTTAAACCTTACATTGTCCTCAATGTAATTGAATCCTCCTAGTAAAGTCAAGGTGGGAAATTTTAACATGATAAGAAACAAGAAAAAGAAATAACAAAAAGCAAAAAGATAAGAAATACAAAACCTATGGGTTGCCTCCCATTAAGCGCTTGTTTTAAAGTCGACGGCCCGACTTAGCTCTTGTAAGATTCACTCCCCATATACTAACAATCTGAAAATTTGAGGATCCACCCATAATACCTGTGTTGCAAACAATAACTCCATACAAATATTTGCACAAGAAAACAATAGTGAAATTATCGCTCGATAGAAATTTCCCCCACATTTATTCTCGTCCACACTCGGAAGTGTATAAAGAACATAGAATTTGGGAACTTCCATGTATTCTTCTTGGCAAACCTGCATAGTGTTAGCATCAAGTGTTTCCAATGGTGGATATCTAGAAACAAAATCATCCAAAAATACTTTCGAAGCACATACATTCAAACCAATAAGAGGTAAAGGAGAAGAATCAATATGCAAAGGGTTAGACAAACCTTGCACAATCTCTTGTATTATAGAATCCTCTTCATCCTTAAAAAATTCAAGTGAATTACTTACCTCTTGTATATCGTGGTCCTCTATTAAACCTTGCAACCATTCTTCGTCGTTTTCTACCTTAACCGAAGTCGTAGCATCATTATAATCATTGGCAAGTTCAATTGGGTCTTCCACAAAATCAATTAATTTGGTTTCATCCTCTAGTATCATCTCTTCAACATTCTCATCATCGGAATCGGGCCATTCACTAAAATGATTCTCATCGGTATAAATTTTAAGATCTTCTTGTGTGGGTGTTACACCGTTTATAACAATAGGTAAGTCATACCCAATCTCCTCCTTTTGAATAGGTGAAGGATCGTTATTATGATCCGGAGTTGGAATAACTTTATCCTTGTTAAAATAATTTTCATAAGGTTCCGCGGACTCATATCTTTCCCTAAGGAATTTTTTCCAAGCACTAATTGCATCTTCCTCAAGCTCTACCTTTTGAATAGGTGCTTGATCATTATTAAGATCAAGGCTCGAGTAAGCTACACTATCGTCATCAAAAGTATCCAAAGGTTGGTCCTTTTCAACACAATCATCTTCATTTTCAGACTCACCATAATAAGAATCTTCATCGGTTTCATAACCTTTATCCCGACGTCGTTTAAGTTCCATATGAATAGTCCTACTAATTTAGACAAGCTCTTCCGAGTCTCCATCATCTTCCAATTTGTATAATTTACGTGCAAGTTTCCTCGACGTTCACACGCTTACCACCGTTGATAGAGTTTCTAGGCTTGTATCTCCTCTTTTGGGAAAAGTGAAGGAAAAACACGATGAAGAGGAGTATATTCCAAATTCTCTGTCGCACATTACTAGAAAACAAATTGTTAGATGCATAACTATCCTTCCATCCTGTGATTGTCCACTTACATACCCGTCATAAGGTTGTTGATATGTATGATAATATCCATAAGGTTCTTTTGGAAATTTATCATAGCCAAAATATTGGTTTTGATTGTATCCTATGGATGGTTGGAAGTTGTCATAATGTTGAGGTTGAAAACCGTATTGATTGTTGTAATATGCTTGCTCTTGTCCACCATACATGGAAAACCCAAATTTTGAAATAAGATTCTCGAAACCAAGTTAGATACGATATAGAATCTAACAAAGCAAGAATAAAGCAAAAAGAAAAATAAAAACAACTAAAATCATCCTGTTGCTCCCCTACAACGCGCCAAAATTTGATGCGTGTCGTAGGTGCAATCAAATTAATATTTTATTTCCACTCAATTAAAAATAATATAATGGAAGTCAAGTTCGTTCCCACGAGGAGCAAGAGATTCTAGTTGTCAAAATTGTCACGAAAGGGGGGTGTAAAAAGCAAAAGAAAATAAGCAAAGCAATTAAAAGATAAAGTTGAAAGCAATAAGAGAGATAAGATCAAGGAATCATTCTTCGTTACAAAACAATGATTAAAGTTATGTTCTTTTCTACTTGTTATTAGTCACAGATTAT
The DNA here is from genome assembly GCA_023531295.1 of Papaver armeniacum. NCBI lineage: Eukaryota > Viridiplantae > Streptophyta > Magnoliopsida > Ranunculales > Papaveraceae > Papaver > Papaver armeniacum. Next base: position 850,296 of record JAJJWW010016006.1, on the reverse strand, counting down.
CACCAACCGTAGGTAAAGCAGCTAGATCAGTGCTAAACCCCTAAATCCCTTGTATCACGGATACGGAAGTTCTCGACTACCGGATTCTATTTACCAAACCACCTAGTAGTAGATCACTCAAGATGTAATTTAAAATAAACGCATTAAGATTTATGAACTTATTAGGTTGATATCAGTAGTTAGACTCTTAGATCAAGGTCTACTTGCTAACGTTGTTTTTACACACAATTGCTCCACGGAATCCCTCCGCAAGGTCTCGTGTTTGCTACGTATGTAAAAAGTCAAGAAACGATTACTTATCTCCTAACTCTCACTAGCTTTAGATTAAATCAACAAATCAATTTAGTTGGCCACCCAAACAATCTATCAATCAATCATGAATGTCATTAAGATCATTCCTATTAGTAAAAACAAACGATAATGATGTGAAAAACTTCAAGATAGAATTGAAAACAAAAACTCAAATCATATTAAGAACTAGGAATTCATCCTCAATCAATAATAAAATTAGCTACTCATGTTAAGGAGTTCACACAAAGAATAAAGAAGAGAGAATTGTTGTGTGTGTAGAGAGGTGTGTAAAAGATGTAGAAAACTTCTCTATTTATAGGCTTCAATATTCTCCAAATCTTCCAAGGAATAGAATCCTTTTCCTTTAGCAATTCAATTTCCAAAACCAAGCCTTTCTCAACTCTTCCATCTTCTCTTTCCAAATTTGAACCTAATTCCACAAACCCATGAGTTTAGATGATTCTAGAGAATTCTTCACCCAATTTCCAAATCCAAGTCTTCACACCCATGAGAGAAGTCCATAGAAAATTCTAGAATTTTTGGCTCACGGAAACCGGTATTATGGTCGAATCCGTAGGAAAGTCACCGCCGGCCACATGAGTTCTGTTGCCGTCAATGGTATATTCGACGGAATATTCCGTCAGTCCACCGTTAGGACTAACGGTCAAACAAGTCAACCGTCAGTCAACTGTTGGTCAATCGGGTCAGAAGCAGGGGAGTTAGCCGAGTCAGTTAGACATCTGACTGGTCTGAATCGTCTTACTTAACTGAGTCATATGGACGAATCGGTCATCGAACTCGCTGAGTCGACTCGCCAGAATAGAGAACTGGACAGAGTTTCCTCTGTTTCTGGGCATTTCTCAGGCCAATTTTAGGCCGATCTTTAATCTTCTCCTGTTAAGAAACCTAGCATACATCTACTGTGTTCAACAGCTTCACTTCTTTGTTACTTCTTAGCTCAATCGACTCAGCTTCAATTGAATCAGCAACATCTCACAAATCATCAATCATTAGCTTCTTTCTGTATCAATTTCTCATTCTCAATTCTTCTCGGCAGCATCACTCTTCACAATTCAATTCATCGTTCCCTGTAAACCAGCAGACTCCATCAAACCCCCATCTATAATCTTCCATCCACTGATTTCTTCTTTTATTCCTAACAAAACCCATCTCTCTCACTCGCTGCTCCACCTCAAACTCTGAACCATTTCGTCCTTCTGAGTCTGTCTCAAAACTTCAAACTCCATCACAGATCCATCTCAATCCATTCTTTGCTTTATCCTCGATTCAGATTCAGTAGCAGCTTCAGATCGAAACCCATCTTACAGATCGAACCCATCTTACACAGCAACTACTTCAACCATCTTCATTTGCAATTTCTTCTCTGTTGTACCTTCCATCCGCCATTGCATATTCAATTTCTTCATCACAACTTCAGGAATTGAGTTATAGCTGAAAATCCATCTCTAATCACGACAGCACTTCACTTTGTCTCAGCTAACACCGATTTTAACTCTCCTTCTCATCTCTCGATCTCACTCAACAGCAGTCGCTGTTCTTCTCTCGGTTTCAGGTGTGGAGATGATTGAGAGTTCTTAATTCTAGGGTTATGTAATGATTTGGGATTGAGACGCCCAACGTAAGAACCACCCCTGATGGGTGCCTATATCAGGTGGTTGCTTTGATAAGGGCTAGCCTCAAGTGTCCAGCCCCTTATCCTTAGCTGGTCCGTATTTAGTACTCCTTCAAATTGGGTTGCCCCTTAACCTCAACTGGGCTCCATATATCAATCGCCTGTAAAATGACCTTTTTTCCCTTTTGGCTCAAATTGGGTGATTTCTTCTTCTTTTCGTGCGTGCGACTCCATAGTAGCTATAAAACTCAAAACAAGCGTAAAATACATAATTTACAAGAAAAATAGCAAAGAAAGCATAAACAATAGATAATAAATAGGATTGTATTCTACACCCAATCACAACATTTTTGTCATCCTGCGAATTGCAAGATAAATAAGAAACAGAGGCAACAATATTGTTATTAAAAGAGTAAATGTTTCTTAAATACCTTGTTATTCGCATGCTTTCTTTTAGAGGCAGTGGATTTCAGTTGCGAACCCATGGAGATATTAGGGTTCACAATGGTGAACTTGGTGCTAGATTTGTTCTTGCTAAAACAAAAATGGCAGGGGAGTCATTAAAAGAAGAACAATATCAAAATAAAACAACTTCAGTAAGAGAGATAATTCACAAAATGATCAAATTCAGCAAAATTAACAAACCTTGATGCCATAGAAACAGTAGCAGAAGAATAGTAGCAGAAAAACGATGAAGAAGACGATGAAGAAAAAGCGCGAAAAAGTTGCGGACGATGAAGAAGACGAAGTAAAAGAAAATAAATGCTTTCACAAGGAATCCTCCTTTAAATAGACGAGAAAAGAGTAACCGGATAACATTAAATGTGCCTAAAAAAGGGAAATTTTAGATACGTGTAAACAGTCATTCCTAAATTCACGGAATCTTGTCGGCAAAAAATTGATGGAAAACAAACAATTGCGGCATTTCAAAATATTGGTTCTCATGACATTCTCTCCTTCGCAGAGAAGACATGAGAAGAGGCAAGATGTAGGATCGAAATATCGCGACATCAATACTTCAGCGGGATCAATAAACAACGGCATTGCGAGGGCGTCGCAGAAGAGTAATATAAATGACGCAATGAATGACGACAGCCAAAACACGAGAAAGGTGTGAAGACCTAGCGAAGTTTAGGAGAGCTGCGAGAATAAATACTTGTACACTTGCGATGTTTCGCAAGTCATTTCCGAAAATAAAGGACAGCTTAGATGTCATCCATTGTGTACTACCCTATATAAAGAGTTGAATAAGCCTGTTGTGTGGGGGGGGATTCTTTTCAGAGTGTTAGACAAGTCATTAGGAGAGAGAAAGTTTGAGTGATTGTATTTTCTTTATCTCTTTTCCAATTTTATCTTGTAATATTCAAGGAATTAATCAATAAAAAATCATAGTTATTCATCTTCAAATGGCTTAATTGTGTGGAATTTAATGAGGTGTGTAGTGTAGGATTTCCTGCAACTACAAATATAGTGTTCAAGATGGACTAGGTCCCGTGTTTTTCTACAAGATGGTAGTCTCCTCACTAAAAAGATTTCAGGTGTCTCCTTTTATTTTCTTTCCTCATTATATAGTTTATCTTTATAATTAAAATATCATAAGCATTAGGTTAGTCAACCCAGATAGTTTTTTTAGATCAAACTGAATAAAACATATAATACTTGTTCTTGTGATTCTGTGTCTTGAAATATAGATTACATGACGTTTTCTTGTTGGAATTCCGTCTGCGTTTGGGTACATGCTAGGTTGACCTTGTTTTACAATCTAGTTCAATTGATCCATACTTATTGATTGTACAAGAAATTGTCGAAATGAAAAAGTTGGTGGCGTACTAGGTACCCTCTCCATTTCAGTGCAGTCATGCTCTTAACCTATAACACATACCATTGTTTTGAATTATGTCAATGGTATATGAATATACTTTTATATCAAATCCATGTCTAACTAGTACAACATGCCTCAACCCTTTATCTATTCAACTCGTTCATTCCGGATCACGTCGGGTTTACTTAGTTACCATATTATGCAAAATTATGTACAATAACATAATTTTATGCATTAGATCAAAAGAACGATATGACCGACAAATGATGGCGAATTCCCAAATGATATTTCACCATCCTTTTTATTTACCATTTGTCGTGTGTTAAAATATTTTCTCTCACACGTGATATTGGTATGAATGAATGCTTGAACTAAAGTTTTTCAATTGTGAGTATACTTCATCTGCTGAATAATACACCCATCATGTAGTTATTGTTTTTTTTTACGGTGTAATCATACCAAGTCAAATTTGACATCAAATTTATCAATTGGAAAATTATCCAATAAAAATTTAACAAAACTACTTGACTGATTAATTACATATGACCCATTTAACCAATTTCTCAATAATTTGTTGGACATACCATGCTTTGTAGTTGAGTTAAAACCAAAAAATTCAACCTCCTTCCATAAACACAAAAGGTAGCGAATCCAGAATTCAATTGGAGCATGTTTTGTTTTTGGCGATCATATTTAAGAATGTGCATAACAGGTAAGGAGAGTGTGGGAGTAGAAAAGATAACTCTAATGTTCTTTTTTTATGGAATCAATTTGATGTTCAAAGTCATTAATATATAACATTTCAAACTTGCATTTTTTTTTTATTTTTTTTTATAAATATGAACTAATGAAACAAACAAAAAGAATCGGTATACCAAAATATTCAAACACATTGCTAAAAAATCGTATGCAAAAGAAGAAGAATTTGATGTAAGAAATAAGTTTATTTGCGTATATTTATATGTGAAAAAGAAAAATCATATCATAGGAAATTTTGATTTTAATACATGAGATACATATTTTATAATTAACTTAATATCAAACAACCAAGTTCACTTACATAAACTTCAAATTTAAAAATAATAATAATAAAAAGTTTATTATGAATTAAAAACTAATTAAACTCATAGGTCAAAGCAATGGTTTGTAGCCGAGCAACAAGCTGAGCTCCAACCCCCTCTGAATACCTAGACCTACAATTAATATTGGTGCACACAATAAACATATTAAGATAAAGTAAATACGTTAACGAGTTTTTCAGGATTTTTTGAACTTTGTTATATATAGCACTTATATGTTAAAGTCATCCTTACAAAGCTTTGTAGTCGGAAAATACCTAATTAGTAGATTTTCTAACAATTCACCGAAGTGGTTATCGGCATCGCGCCATCTATTCGGCTATGTTACAAACCTGCTACTTAACCTCTTGATCTTCTACTACCACGTTAAGCACAATACGACCCTTAAAATACATATCATACATATGTTCTTAAAATAAGCTCATCTACATCAGTTTCTAATTAATCTCCCTACTAACCATTAAAAAAAACATATTCTCTTTTTTTTTTTAAAAAAAAAACATATTCAATAAGTTCGGTTGCTAGGAAATTAGCAACAAAAAGATTTTTGATGAGGATCTTTCGAAAATTTTGATGCTCCTTTCCAATTTGTCAGGAAGATTAGTACCAATACTTCTAGATTAACATGCCTCTTTTGAAAATTTTATGCTTGAATGTAATGATTGTATAATAAAACCATAATATATAAAATCATATTTTTGATAGTGCCGATCAAAGTTATGAAAAGGTGAATCGCGAAGTGACTCATAATTTTGAAAACTGAAACTTATGTTGAATCATATTTTCATGATCAACGTAATTGGGCCGACGAGCGAAGCGAGGGAGGACCCTATATATGGTGACTTTGTGCCAATGTGAAGCATGACTTTTTTTTCCAATTTGACTTTTTCCTATATATTAGGGATTAATTGAAAGGTTCATGTTAGGTAGTGGGGAATTCATCAAAAAAATTTGTTCTGATTTTTGGTAGTAATAAATTACTTGCTGATTAGCTTAAGCCAGGTTATTTTGTAGTGTAGATTCGATTTTTGTATTTTTTTCTGTTGTTTAAACAAGTAACTGGAGAAGTAGGATTCAATAGTGATCATGATTAGCTGTGTAATTGGAGAAGTAGGATTCCCCTGGCGCAGAAGATTGCATTGAGATTTCAAGCTTTCACTTGAGCAACTATTTTGTATCTGCATCTAAAGTCCTCACAATTTGTGTCGATTAAATCGTTGTCTTCTCCTTAACCATTTTTGTTACCATCATAGATGAGAAGTCCAAGACTTCAAGAGCTAGCTGAGAAAAAGAAAGAGGAAAAAAAACAGTCGCAAAATGAGAAAAATGGGCTTATCGCGAAGAAACCAATTGTAAGATAAACCATTTTTTGAAGGAAAAAAAAAACAAAAACGGGCGCATCCCATAAAATTAACATGTAGGCTTATAATTTGGATTGTTCACCATGTGCAGCAAGTTTCCAAAAAGTTATTCAATTGGACAAGGATTGAAATGCAAAAAGAAACAGACGAGTTTCATTAACTGAAGAAAAGAATAAGGAGATAACTGAAAAGCGTCGTCAAGCTTATAAAAAGGGGAAGCTTGAGAAACAACCTTTGGCAGAAACAACATCTTTGCACGGATCTTTAAGATTAACTCCCAATGTTCAGTGTCAAGCAAATGTAACAAGTCAATCTAATGCAACTCCCATAGAACTTGCACTGTGATGCATCTCGTAAGATAAAAGGGAAGGTTGTATACACGACAATCGAGTATGTAATTTCCCTATCTATTACTGCTTATTGTATAGTTGAATTTTGTCTTTCATTTTCACTTCAGGCATTCATTTTAAGTTTATGATTTTTTTTTTTTTAATGGTAAACAACCTCGGAAAGAAACAAATATGATATCTTTGTTTTGCTGTTTAGTGAAGTTTGTTTGATATTCCAGCTAAAGGATTTATAATTTTTGTGAGAAAGACAAAAAGCAACACTCAGGAGGAGTTTTGTTGTTTAGTAAAGCAAATAACATGGATCCAGGTTATGTGTCAGACGAGTTGTCTCGATTAACTGATCTCGAGAAGCTCTTGATTTCTCGTGTCCACCCGATGATGTCTGTGTATAGAGTTAAATGACAACAGTACAAATAAAGAGGAAACATGATCAACTTTGTACATGATGTGAATAAAATTGCAAAGGTTCTACCGCATAAACCAAGTGACTTGGCTGCGATTTTAATTGTGAACAGGACTGGTAGTAGATCGACAAAGGAATTTGTGGTACGTTGAGAATTTGTTCGAAAAGCTTTGTGGTGTTTGAAAAGGAATCATCCGTATTATGATGATATAGAAATCAATGAAGCTAATATTTGATGGTTTGCCCGAAGATGATGTCCCTGATGACCTTCCATGTCATCTCTTTGCTTTACAATTTCGCTTTACAAATTTAAAAGTCCGACTCCATGCCATTATGGCGGAACTAAATTGTGAGTACAAAATTTAGTTTTACGTTAATTTTTTCGGTCGGTCGTCCCACCGTTGGAGCGATCATCTAGTTATTAACAAAGCCTAAGGAGAGTTTGGCCATTTAATATCTTGCATATTAGGCTTATCATAATAATATTTCCACCTGCACATTAAACATGACCCAATATAGTATTGTTTTGGTGAAGTTTTCATCCACTTATTTACATACATATACACATATATAGATAGATAGATAGATAGATAGATGGAGTCTGTTTCCTATATATTTAACGTAATAACTCGAAAACTCAACAATATGTTTGTCAATTATCTTTGATATTAAATTTTTTAAGTATAGTTATATTATACTTGCGGGTGACTACAAATTTTCTGAAGGTGGGAACTTATGGAAACTAAGGGATTCAAGATGGTTAATGGAGCATTAACAAACACGTCGTCGTGTGGTCATTAGCTTTTTGCTTAATAGCTATGAATACTAGTTTTTTTTTTCTATGTTTTGGAACTGTTGTCGTGTGGGTGGATTAACATAATGGTGAACGTAGGGCAAGTCTTTAAACATATATAATGCTTCTTCTCATTCACTTTTGTATAAGGAATTAGCACTAACACACTTTATCTATCCATTTGATCTTTCAAGTAATATATTTGGATCTTATTAAAAAACAATCACGAAATCTAATATCTTTCTTGTCTTTTTTTTTTTTTTTTTTGTTTGTTTTTATATTATGGAAGTAGTTATTTCCATTACACTACATGCCAAACATCTAAAATTGAATTTCATTTTTGTAGTATATCCTTTTCATATGCCTTCCAAACACCTTAAATTGTAGTTTTAATGCATGGCATTCCAACTACATGTAGGCATTGCAAATCCTGATGTGTCAAACGGATCCTAAGATGGTTTGAAACATGTGATCTTGTCAATGAAAATAAACACATATGAGCTGTAAAATTGAATATATATGAGCTTTGTTGAAAATAAAAAAGAATCGTGAATCAAAAAATTTAAACGAATCTACGATTCAAAAAGAAAATATACGAGTCATAAGATAAACGATGTACATCGAAGAACCGTGTCGTTTCCGAAAATTTTGGAGTGACTCATATGAGTCTAATAACCTTGGTGTTGATATCACTGTAGTGCTGCGGTAAAGTTATTGGGTGATGATACCAGTGATCTGAGATAGAAACCATTTTCTTTACCAATAAAAATAATATATATATATATATATATATATATATATAGAGAGAGAGAGAGAGAGAATTTGCAAATTTCTTCCTATAATTCATTTCTAGTGAGATGAGAAAGAAGTATCCTGAAGGATCATTATACCAGATGACCAACAAATCGTAGACGCATACTTCCTACAATGACCTAAACCCATATAGGCCCCATTACACCTAGATTACCAACCGACTATAGAAAAATACTTCCTGTAATTAACCAATTGTTAGAGCATCCCTCAGTCAAACTCCCAAGCTTTGGTATGCCAAGATGGTTTTCAAATTTAGTTAATCAAAATTATATCTTGATTTAGAAAATTATATCTTGATTTATAATCTACTAATGTCAGTCTCGAATTAGGAATGAAGTATAGTAGTTGAGTATCAGAATTTATTAGTCAACCTTGCATATTGAAAACTAAAGAACAACGGAGACATCTGCGGGAACTTCATCAACAAAGGTGTGTGAAGAATGGCTATCTTATTTACTTATATTATCTACCATTATATCCACTGAGACAATGTAGTGTTTCTCTAATATTATGATAAATATTGTGATAAAACTCTAGTTCAAGCGAGTACTTGATAAAACTCGAATCATGAAACCAAGCAATAAAGAACCTACCGCATAATAGTTTGAGAGCAATTTATTGTTCTACATATATTGTGATTGCGTATTAAGTTCATAAGGGGTATTCAAGTTAGCTTTTATGTTCAAGAACTGATTTAGTCAGTACTTGGAACTTATGAATAATAAGAATTGATGAATTATTTTCTTATTAATTAACACGCATACACAAACTGATGTGGTTGGTTCACGAACTGGTTGATTTTGAGATGTTTCTTGATACTTTTGAATACTAAAGTACACGAACAGATTTGGTCAGTGCACGAACTTGTTGATTTTAAGAGGTCCCTGGATGTTTTTTTAACTTTTATATACATGACTGATTTGGACAGTTGCGAACTTACGGATGTAAAAATTTTCAGAACTCTAAGATGACAATTTGTTCACAAACTGTTTCGGATAATTCACAAACTTATTTAGTTTTTGAGAGTTATTAAACTCCATAAATACTTGATAGTTTAATGAACAACTTAACTATTGTTCTTGTCTAAGCACTTTGGTCACAAAACGTTTTAGGAACATATATAGTTGCACATTATTGTTTGTAAATTAAGACAAACTTCGCATACGCTTTCAAAATCAATCTATATATTGAGAAGTTAAGATTTCTTGGTACCAAACTATTCATAAACATGGAAACTAGCTCACAAACTTAGATTTGATTGTAAGCTAACTATCCTTGTTCATCATTATAAATAAACGACTCTCAACAAATTAGATTCTCAATCCTGGCATATCTGTGTCCTAGTTGCGGATAGAGTCGTCTTCTAAAGACGTAGGGTTTTTTCGTCAAACTGTATTAGGTTACGACTTTTTAAGTCTTCCCCAAGGGATCTGTGAAGCTTGGTCAGATATCTTTTACCTGATAGTTCATAATATCCGAAATCTTATTTTGGTTATCGTAATTCTTGACTATTCTAAAGATATGTCTCTTCTTTTATACTGTCATTAAAGAATTATCGACCAGGGAATAAGATTGATAGAAACAAAGTACACTTCATCTCAGAATTTATAATTCCACAAGTATTGTACAGACTGATCTTGTGAGGTATAATCGATTAGGGATGTCTATACCCTTTTGAAGATAGTAAGTTATCATTATTTTTGAGGTTTGCTTGATATCTTCTTTACCTTCAAAATCCTCATAAGCTAATTGATTTCCATTACCTTGATTGTATATCTTTCTGGAGAAAATCAATAGTTTATGTTTTATAGGTATATTAGTTAAATATCTTCACTTAGGCTGAAGCAACTCCTAAGGATGTAAAGGACGTCAGCTAGGGGAAATCAAGTATGTAGGACCATATTTATAACTATCATTCCAATGAGTCTATATCCATCCTACCTATATAAATCTTCTTTCATCCGCTTATAAACTCACACAACTTTCATTCATTTTCTATTTTCACGAGAATTCATAAAATTTCTTCAATATATTCATAGTTTTCATTCGTTTCAAACAAAAAAAAAATTTGTTCTTTATGGATTTGAAAAATGAGAAAGCGCGACAGTTGTGGTACTCTTTCTACAAAAATAGTGGACGATCAGTTAGATCAAATGGATGATGATTTAGACTAAAAGAGAATGATGACGAATGCCATGATACAATTATATATAGGGAAAGTACCACGAGCTCTAGTACCAAGAGCATCATTGACAAGAAGATATAAGTGGATATTTCGAGAGGAATGACATCAATAAATGATGCGTGATTATTTTACCATCGGTATGTGTGTAATCTGATGAATATTTTCAAAGCCGCTTTTGTATGCCATACCACTTGTTTATTAGGCTTATCGAGGAGCTTTGTCTGGTAAATCCTTAATTCAACTATCAATTTGATGCAGGAAATGCATCCCTAGGGACTCTAGGTTATGGTATGTCGGCAGATGCATGTGTACGGAAAAAATAACTGTTAGAGCATAGCTCGGTTGAACCCACCAAGCGTTGGTATGTCAAGGTTGGTTGTCATATTTAGTATCAAAACTCATATAGAGTCGCTTGATTAAATACTAGAGTCAACTTCGTTAATGTTAGACTAGAAAGTCTAGGAATGATGAGACGTACAAGGATTACTCCGGAGACCTGAAGAAAGTGAAGAAGTAAGGACTGCAACAACGACATCATCCTTTCTCTTGAGGTTAGTAATATTGACTTGATCTTGTTTCCATTCCTAACGTATCATTTAAGTCGTTTTAGATTGAAAACATAACATGCAAAGATATATACATATGAAACTTTAGTGTTAGACTTGGTCATAATAATATGATCAAAGTATTAAGGAATTATATTACGAAGTATAACGCTTATCTTTTGAACTTTGTAGATACGACATCGACATAATCTATTGTATTTAGTTACTTGATTATGTGTGCATTATATAGGGGTGATTTCTAACTAGAAAACTATATATTTTACATTAGTTTAAGGAAGTAGATATATGAACTTGTTTCATAATCGAAAGGCAAATCATGATGTGTTGATGCGGTTTTTTATTGAATATTTTGATTGATCAACACAAGATGACTAGGTAGAACCAATCTTAACTTTGGTTGAGACTTGGGAGTTGTGGTATAACTGGTTGTAGCCTATGATATATAGCTAGTTGTAATCGGTCATAAGTTACTTTGAAAATAAAAGTGCAATGCATCACAAGCTATATTGGAATGCAAGTTGTAAGCGGTCACAAGTTACTTTGGCATCCAAGGTATAACCGGTTACAAGATGAATTGGGAAGTTAATTGTAATCGGTTACAAGCTACCTTTGGGAAGCAAGGTGTAACCGGTCACAAGTTACTTTTTAGAGAAAGGTGTAACCGATTACAACCTATCTTGGGAATCATGTTATATCCAGTCACAACATATTTTGGAGTGATGGTATAATCGGTTCCATGAGCAAAACCAAGTTTCCATGGTTCACATATTTCTTCATGATGTGTGTCATTTAGGGTTTTGGGTTTGCTAAGATGAGAAGCTTCTAGATGTTGACATTATTTGAACATGTACATAACTCTTATCATTAATTGTTCAAAGATATTCCTTGATACTCAAGGTGATCCCATACCGAAAAATTGAAAAGCATTTAATTATGATTTTAATAATATATGTTTTAATTACCAACAATTAAAGAATATCCTATGGAAAATATTATTAGCTAATGTGCTAGACTAATAGTGAAGTTTTCGAAGAGAGTTTTCGGAAATATGGTTTGGTAATTAATTGGAAATAGGAAAACCGAAATTAGGTACTTTAATGATAATATCTTGAGAATGTTTTCGGTTTTGGAATTTCCTTGTTGTCCAAAAAACCTTGGTCTACAAATAGTTGAGTTTGCATTTCTTGCAAACTATCCTAAGATCCAGGAAAACTTCATTCGTGTAGTTTCTGGTGGAGCCGTCTATTCGGAGAAGAAAGTACCATAGTTAGGCGAAATCTCTTACGACCCCTCGTTTAAAGACTTATGTGGGATCAAGAAGATATACGAGTACCGTTGGTGGAAAACTAGATAATTGCATTGTTATTTTAGTTTTTGATTATTGATTTGATTGACTAGCGGTTGTTGTAACTTTGATTGCACCTAGTTTGATTATTCTTGAAAGCCTTCTTTTCTGACATAAGGGTCACTAAAACTAGAACAAAGTATCGACGGGATCTTTAGAACCATCTTCGGATCTAAAGACATCTTGTGATAATCCATTGTTAACAGACTCCGTTTTGCGCGTGATTGATCACAAGAGGATTCAAGTTGTGTTGTGCAGGTATTAAAGTCAATAGAAGATTTGAAGACGAAGAAGAATTCTTATTAGTTTTCGTATCTTGTGGATTTAGTGCACAAACCTTGATTGGCAGGGATCCAACTAGAATCGTGTTTATCTTTGATATACTTGATTGACTAGTTGCGTGAGATCGACATCACATTATAGTTTCTCTTTGAGATCTATATTGGTTGATTGCAAATATAGAGTTTGATTATTTTGGCAATCAAAGTTTAGATTGATCTAGCCATACAAAGGAGTTTATTAGTTCAAATGGAAGAGCCTTTTTCAACAACTCACATATCTTTATAGCAAAGATTTATTAGAGTGGTTACCAAACAGATTTTTCCTTTGCTATTTGGAATACGATCCAAAGGACTTGTTATTCACGTGCGTGACTCTCGAAGTCGAAGGCGCAGGAATAATGAGGAAACTAAGTAGCTAGGGGTAGTCTACTTGGTCTCAACTATACAAAGTTGGTATTGGATTTTGTATAGAGGCTTCATTATGAGAGTATTCAAAACTGGACTACGTCCCGTGGTTTTCTGCATTTGCGGTTTCCTCGTTAACAAAATCGTGTTGTGTCATTTACTTTGCCGCATTATAATTGTTATTATAATTAAGTAAATTACACGCGTACGTTAACTCCATATCATTTGATATTGATCCTATAGAGTTTCGGGTTAATACTGAACCTATTATCAAGCGAACATTTCGTTGTCGTATCGTCTCGATTTTGAATCCATAGTCAATCACACAAGTGATCTTGTTGTTGTGTTGTCTCGATCTCGTATCCATAGACGATCACACAAAGTGTGTACTGAGAAGTTGTTGTATTGTATGTCGACTCTGTCCATAGACGATCACACTTGGTAAAGGACTTTTAGATTGAAAAATAAAAGATTGTGGTGTATTTGGGTACCCTCGTCTTCTCAACAACATCATGTGAAAATATGTTTTTCGAAACTATAGTTAACTATTTTGGTCCACGTTTTTTACGACAACAACTTAGGATGACGTCGACCGACTAATAGTTGAAAAGGCAAAGAAAGGCTTTCTCGAAATATTAAGTAGCCTTGATTACATGCATTCGGTGTGGCATGGATGTACTTATGCTTGAAAAGGTAATTACAAAGGTCAATAATCAAAACCAATTGTAGTTCTGAAAGTGACGACTTCTTATGATTATTGGGCATACTTTTTTTGTACTCCTGGGCTCAAATAACGATATCAATATTTTGCATAAATCACTTGTGACGCCCCAAATAATAAACCTACTTAGATGATAGAATTACATCCTAATTGAAACATCAAACATAGTTTACTAATTCTAAGAATCATAATTACATAAACTGATTCCCAAAACAATCACATATACTCTGATATTAAGTAGGTGAGAAATCACTCGTGTGCATATTATACTTGTTTGTCTAACTTTCTGATCTTGATGGTAATATTCTGAAACATGGTTTGTATGGGCACTCTGTGTGGACGATGTTATTATTAGTGATTAGGGTTGCTCTCGCGTCGTTTTGTCCAATGAGTTTGGCGAGGTTAGAGTGACACTTGCTTCGTGTTGCATAAATTGTTGAATGATTAGTTTCTTCTTGTTCTTTCAATTTATTATCTATTAGAACTGTGAGGCATGTTAGTGATTACTTGAAAGTTATATGTTTCCATTGGGCACCCCTTTGGGATGATGTGCTCGCTCGTTCCCACTTCAGTTTCAGTGATCAGAAGAAACGATGCGCGTGAAGATATCTGTTTTCATAGCTTAAGGTTTTAGCGAACTGAAGTTGTTTGTTTATCTTTTATGTATGTATGGTTTTGTTAATCTGTAACACAACACATTATTATATTCATATCACTAGAGAGATTTTTCACTTACTTAATATCAGAGTATATGGGATTATTTTAGAATCGCTTTATGTAATTATGATTCTTAGAATCGATAAACTAGGTTTGATTTTTCAATAGGATGTAATTCTATCATTAAGCGAGGTTTAGTATTTGGGGCATCACATCACTTTTGTAAGAAATGCAAACATGGAAATGCTATGACTACAAATTTCACCGTCAACGACAATAACTATAACATGGGGTATTTTATGGCAAACGGATCATCCATCATGGTCAAATTTAGTTGAAGATTGCACTGAGATACCCGAAGCCGGGAAGCACCGTGATAAAAGGAATTTTAACGGGAAAAAGATGGTGTGTAGGAACGATGCTTCGACGAGGCATTTGAAATTTTGAAGAGGAAGTTCCATATAATTTGTGGACCTCATCGTCCGTTTAAACCAATAAAACGAATATGATTATCCTCACATGCATCATTTTGCATAATACGGTAATGAGGAGACCAGTAGGGATACCGTTGGATAGGTTATCCAAATAAAAATTTGAGTAAAGAGGTTTAAGTCCTTCATGGTGTGACTGTAAGAGAGTACATAATGGTAAAAGAGAGAAGTCTAAACGAGGGTTACATTTAAGACGGCGGAGGATCGATTTGTGCATAATTGAAATTTGAATTCGGAAGAAGAAATCCTCGCATAATTTAATTTCTTTTAATTTATCATTTCACTTATTTTAGTTACATTTTCTTAATTTGATTTGTGTAATTTAGATATGTGTTACTCGGATTTTTAAAAAATTGAAATTGAAACTAAAGATTACATTGAATTTAAAACTAACAATATTAAACAAATATAATGGCATTACTGTTTTCATTCTCATCCAAGTGCTCTTCTTCATCAGAATCAATAACAACTATTGTTGGGCGTTGTCGTCTTATGTGCTTGAACTTTATCAAATTCTTATTATCAGAATCGTAGTTGTGGAGAATTCATTTTTGTCATGTTAATTCCCATGATTCCTCTCATGTGCGTATTAAAAAAATTATGTTCAACCTCCTTACGACCTTTCCTCATTTTTGAAACAATTTTCTTACACTATACTATTTTAACAATATTGTTTTTTCTTGTTTTTCAAAAAATTCTTGAAGGTTGTATTCTAAAGTTGATGATTCTGCGGCATCTTGAGCTGCCTTTCTATTTGTTTTTTGTTTTTTTTTTTACTTTTTTGTTACATGTTCCATGAAAATATTTCAGCATTTCCATTCACATTAAGATTAGTATTACCATGTGGGAATCCTCCAGCGTTGGGATAAGGGTTTGAGCTTGTTTCTGGTAAAGAATGATGATACCCTTGAAAAGCATTTGTAGTCTCGTACGGTGATCCCTTTGGTACTTAATATCCATTTAACATACCAGGTTATATTGGTTCATCTTTTTGAGGATGTGGTAGAAGGCTTCCTGATTGAAACTCGTATAGTGTTTTCTTTGTCATTCTTCTCGAGTCTTTCGCTGTCGCAGATTGAATATTTGTAAATTAGTTATTATAACAAAAATAACATGTTTTAAAAATAAATTTAACCATTTGAAATGCGTCTTACTAAATCGACTTTTCCATCTCACTGCTTGCAACTTGACGAGCCATTACCAGCATCAAAGCTACCCATAGGTATATGTCTTTGTTGATTGCATTAAAATGACCTGAAAACCCAGAAGTATCACATTTTTTAATATTCTCAGTTTCCTGACTAAAAGGCTTATGAATATTCCCCAAAAGATTATTATGTTATTGTTGAGCACCATAAATAGAATCAAGCGTAAATGTTACATAAACTCTGTAAATATCCTTATCTTAATTCAGACTATACTTTGGACCGCGAGTCTTTTGTCGAGTATTTTTTTCTTGAAAGATTTTGTGTTTGTGATGAAGAGGCCTTTTTTGGAAGAAAAAAAAAATTCTCATGACTTAGTGATTGAGATTTTGAAAGTGAAATTATAAGAAAAATTTTACCTATTTCCCATCCCCATTTTTCCTAAATCTCTTCCCAACCAAACATATTAGATTTTGTATAACTCTTTTTAAATGGGGTAAATATAACTTACACTCTTATATGATTTTCGTCATCATCTGATTCATCCACCACCGTCTTCCTCTTCCCTTCTCTCTCTACTCTAATCTTGTATCTAACAAACTACCACTACTAAAATTTATAATTGATGCGAACACCACCTTATATATTACCATCACACTACTAAAATATTTGTATGATTATATTGTTTTGATGATCTAATAATCGTCAACCCAAAAACGAAAGGATCAAGAACTATAATCAACCATTAAATCGGTAATGAACTTTTCTTTCTTCATTGAACTTTCCTATTGGTTTAATGGAAATATTGTGCATGAACTAAAATTGAGATGCTAAGAGAGAACATAATTGCGTTCTCATTGTATTCATTAGGTTTTCGGTGTGATTAACCCCAAATATATACTACCTACGAATGGAAAGAGGTATTTTCACTTTTCATTTTAGCTAAAAATAGGCCAAATTGAAAAAGTGAAGTAACACTTTTCAAGAAACGGAGGAGTAAATTTTAATAATGGATTATTTTTATGCCAATACACAATCATAATATGTACAAAAATAAAAACGGGTTTAACTATTCAATCAAACCCTATAAAAATAGTGATTTGAAAATTAGTTTCCAACCCCATCGTTAACGCGTAGAAAGAACTAGTCATAAAAACCCAAGGTGACCAAACTTGTGGTACAAAAACCCCATTCAAATGGGGAAAAATATGGTTTGGTCCTTTTTTAGGTGGGCCCATGTCTGTTTGGTCATTTGGTCAAACGTCTTTACTGTTTGGTCCATAATTATTTAAAAATATTAAAACTGACAAAAATACCCTTCTGTGTTAAGATTTAGTTATTTTCTTGTAGCCTTTCATTCCAGAAATGAAGTCCATATAAAAACCTAAAAAAAACAGACTTCTTTCCAGAAATGAAGTCCATATAAAAACCTAAAAAAAACAGACTTCATTCCCAGAAATGAAGTCCATATAAAAACCTAAAAAAACAGACTTCATTCCAGAAATGAAGTCCATATAAAAAACCTAAAAAAACAGACTTCATTCCAGAAACGAAGTCCATATAAAAACCTAAAAAAACCAGGACTTCATTCGAAATGAAGTCCATATAAAAACCTAAAAAAACAGACTTCATTCCAGAAATGAAGTCCATATAAAAACCTAAAAAAAAACAGACTTCATTAAAGAAATGAAGTCCATATAAAAACCTAAAAAAAGCAGACTTCATTCCAGAAATGAAGTCCATATAAAAACCTAAAAAAAATCGACTTCATTCCAGAAAATGAAGTCCATATAAAAACCTAAAAAAAAACAGACTTCATTCCGAAATGAAGTCCATATAAAAACCTAAAAAAAAGGACTTCATTCGGAAATGAAGTCCATATAAAACCTAAAAAAGCAGACTTCATTCCAAATAAGTCCATATAAAAACCTAAAATACGAGACTTCATTCAGGAAATGAAGTCCATATAAAAACCCTTTAAAAAAAATATCTAAATCGATTAACACCATCGTCAACGGAAACAACAACATATCTTCATCTTCTTCATCATCTTCATCGTCAACATGCAGTAGAAAAAGAAAAAAAACCCTTAAAAATCGTATTCAACATTATCAACATCATCGTATTCATCGTCTACAACTACGATCTAAATATCTAATCGATTTCACCTTCATCGCCATCGTTTACAGCAGCAGGAAGAAAAGAGAAGAAAAAAAATGGAGACACCATTAACGGAGGAAAAAGAAGAAGAAAGAAAAAGAGAGAAAATTCTATATCTAAAAATATAAGAGAGAAAGTAAATCTGAGAATGATTTATTATCTTTACTTTTTGACTATATATATGGTCCTTATCCAAAATGGTATTTCTGTCACTACAAGGTGACATTTACATCATCCATGACATCAGCCTAGGACCAAACAATAATTTTTAGGACCAAACTATAATTTATATTACCAAATAGGACCAAACAGACATTTGACTGGGTCAAATGGACTAGACTCTCTCTAATATATTATTCCTAGGACCTAATGGTATTTCCTACATTCAAATGTTGGGATCCATTAAAACTCCATGTTAAACAAAATTGATACAAAAACCCCAAATTTTTAAAAATGGATACAAAAACCCCAAATTTCAAAATTGGTTTCATCAAATTCTTTGGGGTTTTTGTGTTACTTTTGTTTTTTGGGATTTTTGTGTTACTTTTGTTTTGATGGGTTTTTTGTGGATGGATAGTGACACCTTTGGGGTTATAACTCGCGGACCGTTATTTTCTCAGAACTAGAGAAAATAAAAGAGTAAGTTTTGCTTACCCAATGTAGAAAAGGTTATACAGTATCTGGATTGCGTGGCTGGGATGGGAAGAAAAAAAAAAACCTATAAGAAAATTTGGGTACACAAGGTGTAATTTAGGGAAAAAAATGATGAATTTATAGGGAATGAAATTAGAGCCGCTGGATGGAAATTATCGTTAGTGGCTCAAAAAAGAAATCCGAGGCTCAGCTTAGGTGAGGCCGAGCATCTCAAACTTAGAGACGGGTGGGCAAAACTCTGCGAATCTGCTTTTGATATGCTCATACCACACTGTCTTTGCCCTAATTGGAGAAATTTATATATTAGCAAAATACATAAATATCATTAAGTTAACATTTTCTTTATTGTTTTTACCATCAAATTGTACAAATACGGCTTTTGCCCAAACTGACTATGTAATTAATTCCTTTTGCTTATGCTTATCCTTTCTTTTCTGTTCAAGTACAATAATACTAGTTGTTGCGCCCGTGCGTTGCACGGGCCTAGATATTTCGTGCTGGTGAATTTTGATCCCGTGCGATTGATTGAAACAAATTCGTGTCCATTCCAGTAATGCATCTGTACACTGTTGTGGAAACTATTCATCTGAAAGATGGTCTCTTTATACGTTATTTGGATAACTTCTCACTTGGTATACTGTTAACATCAGAATAAAATCAGTGCATATATGAAAAAATCCCAAACTACAAAACCAAAACACCTTCTAGGTTTCTGCACCCATATTTTTACAGTTTGAAGTTTTACACCCAAATTCACCCATACACTGTTGGAGTCTCTTTCTGTGAGCATCAAACAATGGAATTAATAATTTTTGCCATTGGACATGTAAGGTTTTAGCATACTGAAAAGACAATGCCATATGTGGGAGTCGAACCCACAATTACATGGTTAAAAACCAAGTGCTCTTCCATTTGAGCTAAGACAGCGGATATCATTTCCAATGTCAGTAGGTTCTAATACGAAGTAACATAAAATAGATCGAGCATGTAGTCGTAAAAACTATCCAACTTTAGACCCTCACAACACTTATTTCATTGAAATAGAACCAAAAAAATATGCCTACGGATAAATGAGCAAAAAAAGCTTAAAATAATCAAACACCTTAAGTTTTATTTATACTCAAAACTTGAGCATAATCTTTAATGCTCAAACTCATGTACTGGAAGAGCATCAGTTGCAAGCTCAATTTTCCATGTGATTGTGCACATTAATTTCTGGTCTCTGTGCAACATATCATTCTCTAGCATTCGAGTTCTTATGCTTAATTCTCTAGCACTTTAAGTACATGAATATGATAAAGAACTACCTGCCATAGTGGAGCAGTACTACTACGTTCATTTTCTGCATCCTTATACTCAAGAATATAAGCCAGGCTAATCAAATCCATAGGGTGCAATTTTTACTGACGTACCCTAGCCAATAACCAATAGTATACCGTCTTGAATGTATATATTAAGAAGCCTCCTAGTATAAACTTAGCACACAAAAAATAATAATAATTGGTCAACCCCTGCAGTAATGTTTCATCGAGTAAGAGGGCGAAATATTTCTCTCTGTTGACAGGCCCATCTAACCTACTCGAGTGATTTCGTTCAAGGAAACAAAAAGAATCAATGCGAAAGAAGAAGTTTTGAATTTCCAAAGTATCAAATTCATAACTTGTTTTTTCAATGCAATAGGTTTCTTTTGGTATTGAACAGAAAAAAAAAAAACTAACACTGTCGGTTGTCCTAAAAATAACTGAACAAAACTCACATTTTGGCAGAGATAAGGTCATCAAAAAAATCATCAAAAAATAAACTAAAATAGTTATGAAAATCAAGAAAACTAAAAAAGGTCATCAAAAAAATTATGAAAATCAAGTAAGAGAAACTAAGAAAGCAAAAATCAAAATAAAATAGAGATCGACCATTTGCTCTAAGTGAAGAAAGATACTTCAAAGCCCAAAAACAGTGAAATAAGTAAATAGAAAAAAAAAAATAAACCAAGTAAAACAAAGCAAATAAGATAAAATGATCAGATTTTGAATGTCTAGAATCAATATGGATAAAAATGGTGACCGAAAAGATTCAATGTCTAGAATATAATAAAATGGCCATGATACGACCGCTTTGACGGATACGCCCTACGGAAAAACAAAAGAGCATTCAAAAAAGTGAAGTATTAAAATATGAACCCCCAATAGAATGAATAATCATTAATGATAATACCTAGTATTGGTTTGAACTGGTAGACCCTTATCTGCTAAATTAAAACACAACCAATTAATTGATAATTAATAAAAAAAGAGCAAACCCCAATATCTTCGATCGTTAATACACCGCAATGACAAGAACTATAACATAAATCATTCAAAAATCGATTTATCCGAGGAAAGTGGTAGTCTCCTGACTAAAATTGTTTTTCATCCTTCTAAGCTTTAGAGAGTGGGTGGTGGGGGGTGGTGGGGGGCAAGGATTATGAATGAATAAGTCCCAGATGACGAATTGGAATAACAACGTATGAGTTAGAATTGAACATAAATATAATACAATTAACCGTGATGGTTAATCTACGGATTAGAGAGAAAAATCAAAATAAAACATAAAAAAGAGTAAACCCAATTATTTCTCTGTATGATCGGATTTGATAACCCACATCTATAAAATCAAAAACCAAAAATCATGTTTATACTTGACAAATACGAAATCAAAAATCAAAATAATATAATGAACAACAAATTAATCCTAAACCCAGATCTAAGAATCAGGAAGAAAAGAGGGTTAGACTTAGAACATGTTTGTTTTTTCCTCCATGTAGTGGCTAACCTCTACCTACCTCTATATAGTGGTGGACCCACTTTTATTAATGTTTGTTTTTTCCACTAGCTCTACTAATGTAGAGGCAAATCTCTATCTATCTAGAGGAAATCAGATAGCACCAACCAAGTGCTATCTTTGGGCCAACCTCTATTTAATATGTAAAATGTCGAATCAGTCCTTAAACAAATATGAAAATTCATTAGTTTTTGTCCTCGTAACAAAACCTTTGGATCTCCTCCCTTCCCTCTGCTCTGGTTCTCTTCCACATCTGAAAAAAGCTTCACTTCAATCGGAAAAGGAGAAAGCTTCATGGATTTCGATCAAATGTGTAAGCTTTTGATTTTTTTCCTGTTCTTCACTTCGTTCCACTAAATTATCCATTTGATCTTTATTTTGTGAGCTTGTTAACTCTAGGGTTTAATAATTTGGGTTTGTTTCGATTTTAATCTCCAATGAATGTTGTTTATAGTTTAATAATTTGGCTTTACCAGTCATGTCTTGTATTTAGTTTTAAAATTTATCCTTTTCCAAATGTTGACCAAAATCGCACCTGTAAAATAAGCCGAACAAAAATTTAGAAGTGAAAAATCAATAATAAGAACATAGTACATGACCAAGGAAGAAGATATAGAGAGAGAAAAAAAAGAAAATAAAGAGATGAGGAATAAAGAGAGAAGAAGGAAGCGGCTGGGAAAAAAAAAGAGGGTTGGATTCGGTTGTTATTTAAGAATAGTTGGTCGATTTTGCTACTTGAACAGCCAAGTGACAACCACTTGACAGCAAAGCTGATGTGGCAGTGAGAGGTAAGTATTTTTTTTATCTAATTCTTTTTTTTTCTTTTATAAACGAGTTAATTCTTTAATTATTACTACCATTGGATGTACCTGACGGTTCAGATTGAAAACAAAAACTTTAGAAATTTGGCAGCGGGAAAAAAAAAGAAAGTCCGACGGTTCCTATTCAGTTTCTTATTTTCTTCCTAAAACAAATCTAGGGTTTCTTCGTCTTCCTAAAACAAATATGGGTATCGTGCAATCAAAAATAATCATTCTCTTCGAATCTTCCAATAGAAAAAAGTTGTGTGATGGTAGTTCCAGAGATCACTACCATTTAATCTCAAACTTACAAAGGTAAACTTAAAAACCTAACTCTATGTTTATTGTATAAGAGTTTGTGATGCCAAAATCATTTTGATTGTTTAAGGTTTGACACAAATCGTATTTTATAAAGTGTTTATAGTTCTTGTTTCTCTTTTGTTAGATTTGGTTAAGCATTCTTATCAGGACTTTTGATAATCTTAAAACTATAGCTCATATGATTTATAAGTGTATTGTTCATAGAAGTTTTTATATCGTAAACTTGTATCAGTTTTGTGACACATCTAATCTGATTTTACGTGTAGATGGCGGTGATCAGTTTAGATGATACCGAGAAGGAAACGGGTGAAAAGACTCAAAATACTGATGAGGATGAATTGTACATTGGAAAAAAGTTTCAAACACATGATGATTTGTTCAGTGCTTATAAAGCATATGCAAAACGAGAAGGATTTGCTGTTAGAAAAAGAACTAATCGGAAAAATGAAGAGGGAATCATAAGAAGTGTGACGTATGTTTGTAACCGAGCTGGAATCTGTTAACAAGACTAAAAATATAGTCAAACCTCGCAAGAGCAATCGTTGTGATTGCAAGGCTTACGTTACTGCAAGATTGGATGATGAAGACAAATGGGAGATTAGTCAACTTAAGCTTGATCACAATCATACGTATAATCCATGTCTGTCTCGGCATTATTGACAACATCGGAAAGTTGAACCACATGTATTACGTACCATTGACCTTAATGACCAATCAGGAATTCCAATGGAAAAGACTTTCCGCTCAAAATGGTGAATCGGTATGGTGGATATGATAAAGTTGATTGCGGTGAAAAAGATTGTAGAAATGCTCTTGCAAAAATACGCCCAGGCTACGACTTGGTGAAGGGGATGCAAATTGCTTTGATGAATTATTTTTCAAGAAGGTAAAAGAGAATAGTGGGTTTTATTTCGAAGTTGACTACGATGATGAAAATCAATTGAGAAACGTATTTTGGGCTGATGGTTGGAGTAGAGAAGCGTATAAAGAATTTGGCGAGGTTATTAGTTTTGATGTCACTTACATGACAAACGATTATGAGATGCCTTTCACTCCTTTTATCGGGGTTAATCACCATGGCCAATCAATATTGCTTGGATGTGGGTTGCTTTGTGATGAAACTAAAGAAACATTTGTATGGCTATTTAAGCAGTGGCTAAAGTGCATGTCTGGATGTGCTCCGAGAGCAATTATAACTGATCAGTGTCAAGCCATGAAAAATGCACGATTGAAATTGTTTTTCCTAAGCTAGGCACGAGATGGTGTTTGTGGCACATAATGAAAAAAATTTCTGAAAAGTTTGGTAGTTACAAACAAAGAGAAAAAATTGGGTTTGCTTTGCAAGAGGTAGTATATGATTCTGGACTCAGGATGAATTTGAAGAATCATGGAAGAAAATGATCGACAAATACAATTTACATCAAACCAGGATGGTTGAACGATTTATACCTTGAGAAAGATCGATGGGTACCATGTTTTCTTAAAGACACGTTTTGGGCGGGATGGCTTCTACTCGGCGTAACGAAAGCATAAACGCGTTCTTTAAAGGTTATGTCAATTCAAAGACAAAATTAAAACAGGTTTGTTGAACAATGTGAACAAGCTCGAGGACAAAAGTAGAAAAAGAGATAAAAGAAGATGCGAGTCATGTACAAAGGCAATTCCTCTTATATCCGGATATCCTTTTGAAAAGCACTTCGGGATATGTATACCCTTGTGAAGTTTCAAGAATTCCAAAAGAAATTCGTGGGAAGATTGCATGTGAAGTGGTTGATTTTGATGAAGTGGCCGAGGTTCATAAGTATGTTATTCGAGAGGATATTGGCTTGATAATGATTTTTGTAAGAAGGTGAAATTTAATGTCACATTCAGTAAAATAGATTCGGATGATGATAGCGATGAAAGAGGAAGATGGTGATATCGTTGTTCACGTTGTAGATGATGGTGAAGGCATGGTTGATTTAGAGACGGATAATGAAAGCGGAAATGGATGACGGTGAAAAAAATGGAAGTGAAACCAAAGTAGCGACACAGAGATGGTAGTGAAAAGGAGGAATGTGTGTTTGCTAAAAGGACGGATGAAACGAAGCGATTGAAGCTAAAAAAGAAAAAAACCAGTTGATTTCGCTATTTATTGTAGCCGCCAAATGTTTGAGTCTAGGGAAATACTTTGTAAGCATGCAATTGTGGTACTAATGCGTAATGGGATTCGCCTTATTCTGAAAAATACATCTTACGCAGGTGGAGAAAAGACGTAACAAGACCGCATACAAAAGTGAAAGTGAGTTTTAGTCGTTGGGAGTTGAACGAGCCAAGTCTCATGTTACAATCAAATGTTTCTAAAGTTCGGCGTTTTAGCAGATTTGGCTTCACGGTGATGAACAAAGTAAAGTTGTCAACGAATGGTTGGACAATAGAATTGAGGAGCTCAAAGCCAAGTCAATAGAACTCGAAAAGACTAAAATGAATGCGAGGATCAAGGGGATACATCGGCTCTAGTTATCGCGATCCGGCGAAAAAGAAATGTAGAGGAAGAAAGAGAACTAAAAGACTCAAAGCCAACAGATCACGGAAAAGGACCAAAACAAAGCCTAGCTGTGTTAGTGTTTTATGTTCACTACTAGTGGAACACATCTTTCATTGTCAAAATATTAATATAATTTTGTTTGAACTGTTGCACTGTTTGCAAAGAAGATAGAAGTTAGTATACATGTCATATTGCACTGAATGTATATGTGCTGATCCATGGAAACGTCTCCAGACCCTATAAATGTATGTTTTTTTTTCTGCCCATCAATAGTATCTTTCTCATTTTATTTGTGTTTGTTATAGGATATCATCACAAATATCCCAGACCCCAGCTTAAATGATATGCATATGATCCAGGAGAGTGTTGCAACTCCAACACCATCAAATCCTCATGATATTTCACATCAGCAACTTTCAGAAGCTACTCGCGGTCGAGGTACTCGTGGCCGAGGCACTAGAGGTCGGGGAACTCGAGGTACGGGAACTCGAGGTCGAGGTCGGGGCACTCATGCACATACGAATGCCCCTCAAGTAAACAACAGTTCTTCTAGTTTTCCTGCTCTTGGCATGTACATGCCTGTTCTCCGCCAAGCACCATTTATCAACCCTGCATGTGTGAGTAGTTGGAATTCACCTCAATGTTGTGCTCATTTTGTTACAATTTTTTCTTTCCTTTTAGTCTCCCCTCTAACCAATATGTTTTTTTAATTATTGTAAAGCCAAATATGAGGACAACATATGGTCATTGCGAGATTGCGGAACCAAATTCCTTTCTATAACAATTAATGGTAAATAACCTTTTGCAGGATTCCAAAGTTCGGAAGTGTACTTAAATGGAAATTTAAATCCTAATAATGTCATTTTTTTCTGTAATAGCAGGCGCAGACCCCTGGAATCGCACCATGGCAGTACTATGGAGGAATCCATAATTTTGGAGCATCATATGAATATCGTCACTTACATGAATCAAATCGAGCTTTCGCTCCAACCACGTCGCAGAGACCTTCCAACGAGGAATTTATCTAAAGGCAGAGTTAGATTCCATGTGGAAGTGTATTTTGTGTTTTTTTTTTCATTTGGTTTTAGGTTCACTATGTGTGTGCTTCTTTATTTGCGAGGAGAATTAGTATTTCCTTGCATTTCACTGTTTTATTTCCCAGTTGCAAGGATATCTATGAAGCAAACATTTAGGCAACTTCAGTAGTGCATTGCTTTAACGGAACAAATATAGGGATCTTTTGTTGCTGACATTATGTGTGTGGCATTATTTTAAATCTTTATTCCTGCATTATAAATCAATGCTTAATGAAGATAATTAATCCATGTATGTACAACATACATTCTCAATCCGTGAGTAGTACCATTAATTTTGCAAAGGTGTAGTCCTGCACTACCATTAAGTGGAGAGCAAGATAAATACTACTTGTGCAGTCCACATATCCATCTACCCGATGCTATCTTCCATAATTTATAAACAAAATTAATTTCATCAAAGAAGGAAAACATTTACAGACCCATACATTTACAGAATACACGAGTAACTTTAATGAGCTGTCAGGTTACAATTACAAATTAACAGAACACTAGCCAAACTGCTGTCAGGTTACAATTGCAAATTAACAGAACACTAGCCAAACTGGCCAATACGTCCTTAGTTACATAAACTTTACAAAGTTTTCAAGACGGCATCCTTCATGTAAATTTATGTGACTCTCAGACGATAACATAACCTTATTATAACCTAAAACATTTTGAGTATCATAAGCTTCACATGACAATTCACTTTCGAATCATTAGTCGCAAATGAACCTCCATTTCGATGCCCGATTCTTGGTGACACACCGTACACTCGGATGACACCTTCATGATGTTGGACGGTCTTCCAATTTACTCGGGTTGTAGTGCCAACCTTTGTTGATCCTAATTGAAATGCTGGGACCTTATTCGACATATCTGGAAAGTTTAAATCTAGAAAATCAGCAGGTTCCAATTTGTTTACATAACTACCATAGAGTGAATCAGGTAAACATTCAGGTGGAGGTGCGATCGGAGAGCCAATTTCCAGGTCTTTCCTAGTCAGATTATTGAGTGATTCTTCTGTAGGCAAACTAACAAAATGTGGCGAATCAAACCTCGTCTTTGACACATTTCCCAACGAATGGGCTATCGTTTTAAACAAGCCCCAAGACCAGCATTATCGAACCTGGAGAAAGGATAGGCATGCATGATTAGATTCAGGAGAGAGTTATAACGAGTGATACCAAGACCTAGGAAGCAAAAGTAATAATGAAATCATACTTGTCCAACAGAAAAAATCGAGGTGGACCAGACGATAACGTAAATTTATGCTTTGTCAGTTGGTTCTCGTACGAAGACAGGTGATGCACAAGGGTTTACCAAAGATAAATCTTGGATGGAATACCCTGTCAGTGTTTCCTATAAGAAAAACGCCTTTGGTACATGGATTGAGAATTGAAAGCAACATTTATTGAACCAACACCCTGCGAAAGGGTGGAACCAAGACGGAACTGGTTAGCTACTGTTTGGGCCATAGTCGGATGTTGAGGATTTTCACCCTAAATGTAATGTCTAGATGTGTCAAGTTTTCTAGTTTGAGCTTGAGAAGTATGAACGAGGTTAAGAAAATTCTAGAGTTAGCTAGTGTGTGTCTAGTCTAGAAATGTCTGTAATGTAAACAAGTGAAGGTCGGTCAAAATATTTTAAGTAAAGATGACTCTAGAAATAGTATGGTCGGCAAACATAAGAGGACTCCAGAGAAAGCTAGAGAATTGTATGATCGGCAAATATAGCCTATAAATAGGCAAGAAGTATCACTTGTAAGACCCGAGCAAAACCATCTAATAAAAAGAGTTTTACTGAGCCTAAACTTTGGCTCTAAATACTAATATACTAGGAGCTCTGCGTGAGCAGTTCTAACTTTATGCTCATACATTTCCAAAGTATCATCAAACTATCCAAAAATCTATCAAGAACATTGGAATATAACCGGGAAGATAAGAGATTGTGAAGAACACCGATGCTTGTAAATGTTCAGACAAGATAATAAACATCATAGCAGGCTAATAATGTTTTATCTTGTACGTATTTTAGCATTAGGGACAAATTTCATACATTATTAACACTCCTCAAAAATTCAACCTATATGCTTCTAATTTAAGATCACATAGATAAACTGGTTAACAAGTGTCCTAAGAAATTACCAAACCTTAATCAAGAAGAGACTAATAATTCTACTATCAAATCTCGTATAAGACGATTTAAGAAATGGAATTCTCATAAACCAAATTAGGATAAAGATAGATAATGAAAACTGTAGTGAAAAGGGAAAGGAGACTTACTGTGATGTCATCTCCAATGAATCAATTTCTTTGTTGGACTTCTTGCCTAACCGGTAGCTTCCTACCTTGTTTAATATATAAGTTTAGTTGATGAAGTCCATTTGATTGATGAAATCTACCAACCGAATTGTAAACATAAATGTAACAAAAATATTATAGTAATTAGATCTAAAACATAAAACTAAATTGAATCATCGGATCAATATTCGAAGATACTTAAATCGATATTGATGGATCAACGATTTTTACCTCAAAGCTAGAATTAGGTTTTCGACTTTGCATCTCTCCTCTCGATGTTGAATTGGTGTGAGACAAGAAGAACAATAAGTCTCGAGTGAGAACAAATAGAGGTGATCTTTGGAACTATCGATACGGATTTCATCTGAACCGTCGGGTACATCTAACGGTAGTAAAAATTAAGGAATTAAGTCGTTTTTTCTTTTTAAAAAAAAAAAATAGTTACCTCTCTCTGCCACGTCGTTTTTTGGTTTTGTCAAGTGGTCACACCCTATTGTTCAAGTAGCAAAATCGCTTGGTTAATTAATTCAAAAATAAGTCGTGAAAAGAAACCGAGATTTCCTATTGGTCTAAATCGCGTTTGGTGGGGCTAGAAAAGAGCTTGATTCGGCTTTTAACACAAAGAGATGAAAATCACCTGAAATCATATTATTAATTGGATAGACTAGCTGCGTGCAACATTTTTTTTTTTCTTTCTTTTTTGAAAGTGTGCAACATCTAATTGATTTGATCAAAACATCTAATTGGTTTTACATAATTGCAAAATCTAAGTAGTAAGTCCCTAAAACAAAGTAGCTCGAAATCGCCATTAAGTGTCATCTTTAGGATTGCTAAAAATCTTTTGATATGCTCATACATAAAAAAGTATAGGATCCATAATTATTTAAAATGATTTCACGACCGAGATGGAAAATTGACATATATAGATATTGGTATATACAATATACAAGATGCAATATAAGAACTACTAAATTTAAATGAAGACATGGAATAATACATTTTGAAACAGAGGAGCCATATAGTTCTTGAAACTTCTTGATGGTGTTGATGAACTTGATTTCGTCTTCTTATCGAACTCCTCATTACTTCACTCCTTACAGGAAATTGATTAATAAGTAGAAAATGAATTGGCAATAAATATGCTTCATTAGTTAAAACTTAACAAGGTGTAAATCGGTCCATTAGCAAACAAACGGTGGCCTCTGAGAGGGTATCTTTGTCGCAATCACCTTCGTTGTGCTGCTTCTTGACTTGAACCCGTCTGTCATTATTACCACTCTTTGATGGCGTAAATGAAGACTTCCTGATTGAGAAGAACCGTGTGGCGGATTCTTCTCTTGCTTCTCTTTGTTGCTGTTCTTGATGAGAGTCCAGCGTCGAAGAGCGCTTGGGATGTCGGAGTAGTACCACGGGGACAACTGATACTCTTTTCACAATCTCACTCATAAATTCTTCTACCATTGCACCTGGCATTTTAGTTTTCTTTTAAATTACTGCTTCTAAAGGCTCAAAATGTTTCTTCTTGGGTTTTATTGAAGAGTAAGCTAATGAAGAATGGTATATTGGTTATCAGTAAAAGTGGGCATTTATAAGAAAAATGTGATACCAATTATTAGAGGCTCACTGTATAGGATCAGGCTATTTGAAATAAACGGTCCCAATTGGTTGTAAGAGAAAAGAGAATCAAGAAAATAAAAATATCTTTCTAAATTTTTAGAATAAATAAATAAATATCTTAGAAAAGGTATCTAATATAGGAAATCACTTGCAGCGTTCCCATTTCCTCCCAAGTCGCAGTATATATGATGCTGCGTTCGATTCAAGAATATTCTGAAGACTAAAATGCGTTCACGTGGTGGAAGGTGAAACGTTGCTTGTCGTTAGAGTTAGAGTTGGGAAGCCTATAATGAACCAGCAGACACCAATTTGGACCAGGAACAATATGGCCACGTTACTGGTGTCCCCTCCACCTCTATAATGCATCGTACCGTGTTTTAGTAAGCAACACTCGATGACTCAAATAATACATGCTCCGAAATTCGTCCTCTCCTTGTCCATGGGACTTTCGCCGATAAGGCCAAGTTTAACTCAAGTTGAAGTGTCAGCTATGAGCTAGCAGGATATATATTGGTGGATAATGATCGTGGATGAGGGAATTCTCTTCTAGGTGGCTTGTAATCCTTATCATTTTGGTAAAAGTTATGTCTTGGTCCGAATGGGGATAGTATTTTTCTTCTGCAGACTCTCGGGTGTCGCCACCCAATTGAAATACATGGAGCAAAGTTGCATTTGAAACTTGCATTCATTATCAAAGCTACACGCAATACATGGCCAACAAACTTACACCATACAATAATACACGCTACAAACATGTGTTACATATACTTACAAGGCGACAGATCAAACTTAAGACAGAACACACTGAACACTCTTATGTACACACAAGACTAGTTTTATTCAGTTTGACATTTAGGGAGAGAAGCAGCAATCCATTACCATGGAAATAGTGGACTCCGAATAGTTTGACTGAAACCGATGAAGAAATTCGTCAATAACGTTAAGTTGCATCCCAGCAGATGATGAAACAGCCGTGTCACCTACCTGCGTGCTGTTACTTGATTTTGTGGCAACGCCTAAGGGCTCACCGACTTTACCTGTCTTCTCACGAACTTGACCTGTCTTCTCACGAAGCTTTGCGAACTCAACTGTCCATATATCAATTAACCCAGACATGATTTTTTTTTTTTTTGAACTAGATTTTAACTCCTGAATGAAGATCTTGAATTGAGACTAAGAAATAGAGAATTGATACTGAGATGGTTAACCATATAAGACTACTTATATAATCAGAAGAAGCAGACGGAAAAAAAAAACAGGACTACTGTCAATGGAATCAAGGGGCTAACCCCCTAAGCAGCTGAGATTCAGCAGCAATGCAAAAACCCACAGGTCCTAGATCCCGGGGTGTTGGTTTTACTTCATGGGACCAACAGCGGCACACTTTTTTATCTCGATACCGCTGTTTGAGACTTGGGAGTCGAAAAGTTCTTGTTGAAAAATGAGAATTTATAATGTTTTTTTAGCAATTAGTGGGGGCACTTTATGTGATTTAACTAACGTAAAATAAAAATGGTTTCGTTTCACAAAACCAAACAAAAGGCATCAACGGTTTCTTTAGGACACAGAATTTAGTAAATATATACAATGTAAATCACTAAAACTACTAAACTTTTAATTGATTATAGAAATATAAGAAATATCAAATTTGATAGTCAGACCTCAGAGACTGAAAATTTCTGAAAAATTGTAAAAAATACTTAAAAATATTTTTCCTGTCAGTTGTTTGCAAATTTGCTGTGGATGTGGGACACAAATCCCTTTCCTAATAACAGATATACAACAGACCTCAAACTGACTGAAAAGATCAAATTTGCTTGGATGAGCTTTCCTGTTAATCAAAGTATCTCTTCTTGTTAACTATAAACAAAGGACAACTATACTATTTCACTTCTATGTAGTTTTACATGGGATCCATGTATGGATTACATCTATGAAGGTAAATGTCCTCAAAAGATGTTATCCTTCTGAGTGAGAAAACCTAAAGCAGGGTTCCACCACAAAACCTTGACACACTACTTTCTAACAATGTAGGAAGTAGCTGTAAGCCTGTAACTGAAGGCGGAATTTTCATTGATTTGGTTTTCATGTTCGTTAAGTTCTCCGTCTACGAAGATACCACTTGAGAAATACAGGCTTCTCAATGACGACGCAGATAAACCAAGAGCGTTTCAGCGCTGTCCTCCACCCAACTGTGCAAGGGCATGCTTTCATCTGAGAGAGGATCTCGAGTGTGAAAGATGTTTGGACTTCATTCAAGGAAGTACTAGCAAAATTTTGCTTTTTACTCAAGCTCTCCAGATCAACTGCCAAATATTGCCAGGTCCTCTCAATCTCCGGATACTGCAAAGAATACCCTTCTCCCCATTCCGAGGCATGATAATATGCAAGAGGTTCAAATCCATGGTGTCCAACCTTCATACATGTTACAAAGATTATCCACGCTGGTAGCTTGCTTAAGAAGATAATCCACTTGCTCTGCAATAGTAATCTCCCTACAAAAGGAGCAAATGCAACTTGCTTAACAAGATAACCAACTTGCTCTGCAATAGTGGCTTCCTACAAAAGGAGAAAATCAAAGATAAAAATAAATAAATCCAACTTGCATGGAATTTCACATACCTGCCCTTTTCAATATCTCGGCCTTCTAGTTTCATATCAACTTGCTTCAGCACTGACAATGCGTACGGGTTTTTACCTAGGGGCAAGAAGAGGAAAAACATAATAAGAAAAAGTTTCCTTTACAAAGGTTCTGTAGTATGCTCCTAAGTTAGAAATAAAGAAAAAAAAATTGTTGATGTGTACAGTCTATGACAGTTAACGTGTTACTTGCAGTAGCAATAAGAATAACTGTTTTCCGTATTGAGAAGAAATAAAACGCAATAAGCTGAAAGGTATAAGAGAATATAATTAGGAGGGTTTAGATCTTACTCCTAGTAATGCGAGTTGCAGCATCCACAGATGGTGCGAGAGCTTCCCTATTACGATAATTCCCTTTGACTTGGTTTACGGCAATTGTTTCATCTCCAATATCAATATTCACCTCCTCTGACTTTTCATTACCTGAAGAATGCTGAGGATCAACATTGAAATTTCCCCCGACCTCCGCCAAAACGTCAGGTTGCTTGTTTTTGACTGGAGTATGTTGTATTAAACTGTCACTGTCCTTGAGCCCTGGATATTGGGATTCTGCCTCTTGATGCGATGAACGTTTGTCGACATTTGAACATCCTGCAACTTCATTGCTACTGAACTCATGATCTGCCTCACCAGCTTCATCATTAACATTTTCAAGAAGACTTGTATCAGCCGAGGTACTCCCAGATTCTGAGTTACTACTGTAGACGCTATCAGGAGGAGAGATCCATCCTTCGCCTTGCAACGAGAATCCACTAACATCCAGATTCTCAGGACTACGAGATTGGCTAGTTAAAGGCGATATATTCATCTCCTTGTTATCCACAATACCTGCATCATCTGTAAGGTCCGACCTTGAAAAAGAAATATCTTGTGACCTTACTTCCTGGCTTTCTCCTAGACCTTCTAGAGCCTGCAGTGGAAAACAGGACATGAAAAATGAGGCACATCACAGATGTCTGTTCTCTTGGTTACTAGAACGTTTCAAGTTATAATCAAGTTAATAAATGATAGGTGAGGCAGTGACTTTACTTTATGCAAATTGCCTGCGTGCGTGCTTGCAGTTCGTGCTAATTTCATCAACATGGAATGTAAATCCTTCACGGATAAAGTAAGTGATGGTACCAAGGGCTTCAACGATTGACGAACTTCTTTGAGCTTCAAATAGTAGGACTGATATATAGCTTGCCCATGAATGAGAGGAATATCTATATTGCTCTCTCTGTCCCTAGAAAGGGCATCATTCATGGCAGCTACATCTTTAGATAACACTGATTCAAGAGGCAGAAGTATCACGTTTGCCTGTCAAAGTTTAAAGGCATTCAAACTTTAGAGAGTATATTTGTTAACAAGAGAAGAAAGCAGAGCTCAAAATATCTCCAGAAGACGGATTTATAATAGAGCTTGAACCACCAAGTTCACAATCAAATGTTGACTGCTGTACAAATTCCCAACAAAGAAACTAGACAACCGCAGGGTGGAATGAAGAGGGAGCACCTTTGACAAATTTGCCATAAGAGCACTGTGTTCTGCAGCAGCTTCTTTTCCCAAACTATGAACATCGTGCAGCCCCTCTGTGATTGCCAGAACCTACATAACAAAATAAACCACGCTTATAACCAATTAAGAGAATGCAAAACAGGAAGAGAACATGTCAACAACTAGGATAGCACCTCAAGTTTCTAACATGGGCAAATTCCAATTTAAAATCAGAATTGACTAAGACAAAGCAGTAGTCTCATTGTGGAGAAGCAATGAGCTATCAGATAATAGATGAAGTTGCTTTGAACCAGTCTGAGCCAAGCAAAAGCATTATTTTTTATTGTATTTAAGATCTACTTTTACCTCTTCAAGCATTGAACCACATTCAGATGTCAAAGCTGTATG
The DNA here is from genome assembly GCA_023531295.1 of Papaver armeniacum. Lineage (NCBI taxonomy): Eukaryota > Viridiplantae > Streptophyta > Magnoliopsida > Ranunculales > Papaveraceae > Papaver > Papaver armeniacum. Next base: position 815,156 of record JAJJWW010016006.1, on the reverse strand, counting down.
GCCCCTTGTAATGCGACCAAAAGCAGACAGTGCTGCACTGGCTTGCTGGGCACAATCCTCATTGCTACAAGTGTGCCTTGCAAATCACCTGGAGGGAAAAGGTCAGCACAGTTGTATCCCATATCCATAAACATCATACATCTGTATACATATTTGATTAGAAATGCATTTTCATTTGAATTCTATCTTCAGATGCTTAGGGATGAACTCTACTCAGTGTATGGACATTATACTTGAGCCTAAAGTTGTCCCTATATCCCCCACAATTCAAATTTTCTTAGATGACAATCCTAATGTATAAACAAGGAAGACTCTCCAAACCAAGACCCCTTGCACTAACCAATCTCAAGGAAGAAATCTCTTTATATCATGTATCATGGTCTTCTAGTTAAATGTTGTCACTCGAACTCCTGAATCTACGTCATTAATTTAATTTTATTAAAACCTATAGTGCCTGCTCTGATCTTGGGTATTGAAGGGTCGGATGCATTAGTATTGAAGGGTAGGATGCATTAACCAGAGAAGTCAATATTATACCTGACGCTGACTTTGCTTTAACAGATACAATAGAAAGTTCACCAGTAGCAGAAAACAGGCCATTGGCAGCGGCTTCCATACTGCTTTCAGCCAGCTTCCATTCCTGTTCGGCACCTGGCATACAAAAGAGAGAGCCACGTTATTACTTATATTTTGAAACTTGCAAGCGCCCTACATTTTGGGATAAATATTTCATCAAACAACCATGTGGCAAGAATGGATACTCACGAGTAAATGAATGATAAGTAACATCCAGTCTCGATATGGTTTTCAGGTACGGTTGCTGCCAGTTTCTTTCATCACCAGCACTCCTATCTGGCATCAGGCAGACACCATCTCGAGATGCTTCAAACTCTAATATGGATGTGCAGACTTTAATGATATCTGATGCCTGCTCTTTTGCTGTCCAGAGAAGCTGCCGTCGCAGCATAAGATGATTATGAAATTCTGGGGGATTCCTGAATTCTTGACTGAAGTATTTCCACTAGGATTTGGACCACCACAAGCCCACCCCATGGCTCTTTCAAGCTGTCCCTCTGCTGAAACAGAAGTCCTTTCACAAGTTTGCAGGCCCTCCACTGATCTGGCAATCGACCGAGACTGATGATTTCAAACTTTCCAACAATTTTGATCTGTCGAGGTTTAGAATTATGGGGTATACATTATTATCGCTACCAAGAAAATCCTGAGAGAGGTCCCTGTTTTTATGTAGATATGGTACGGAAATATTGTGTGACCATTCCATTTGAACAATCTCAAAGATTGTCTTACAAAGAGACTCCTTGAGTTCACTCAACTGTCTTGCCATAATGGAAGCTGCTGACCTTGCAGCTCTGGCAGTCTCGTGAGCATTACAGTATTCCTCAAGCATAAGCTGCACCTTCTTCACGGTATCAACTTCCCTTCTTAATTGTTCACGGCCAACTTCTTTTGATCCCTCGGCCAGTTTTTTTAGGTGTTCACTTTCTTTCTCCAAACAAGCCAGAAAAGCAGGACCTACACGTTCTCTCAAGTATTGACTTATATGCTCTTGAAGTTGTGTCTGAAGCTTCTTCTTCAAAACATTGTACAGTTGATCGAACCCGAAACTGTGATCCATGGAAGAAGATATGTCATGTATGCAAGAATCAAGAAACGCATCCATGATACCCACTTTCCAAATGAAGAAGCAGTGATTGTTTAGTAAACTGAGAACTTCCAGACCAAGTCTGCTACTGTATAGCCAGAGGTCATCAAATCAACCATATTAGACGACCCATACGAGTAAGAAGGCGGATGCGCACAAGAAGTGGATATAATTTGATCAATAGATTCCAACTCAGAAAAGGGTTCGGCTAATGTAGCCAGAAGGACTTTGCTTCTGAAGATATGTGGATCAGTTCCTTGTTCATTACTTATTAGAGACAGAAAACAGCGTTCAGAAGAAACCAGTGCATTTCTAACATCAAACTCCCTCCTCACTAAAGATGACGTTCGCTTATCCTTCTGACTCCATGTTTGATGGAGCTGGTCTAACTGTGCTCGACAATCTTCCTCTTGAGATGCAAGCTCTTCTGCTTCTTCCCATGAAAGATGATCTCTACCCTTAAGTGTAGCCTCTTCAAGAGCCAATTGCCTTTCTGTGATGTGACCAACCTTCGCATAGTAGTTCTGTTCAAGCTCTACCAAGGATGCCCTCTCTAATTCGATATCAACACGTTGTTCGAGTGCCATATCAATCGACCCCGAATTTGTGAAAGGGATCCAAATGCATCCATTACTTCTGAATTGTATGAAACGACTGACCTAATTATCTCGGGAAGAACAACTTCAGTCATTTTTCCAACCAAGATCTTACATGAGAGTAAAGCAGCCTGGAAAATTGAAGCCCAGTTCCCTTCAGAATAATACTTTGCAGGGTCATTATCTGTACTCAGTACATCCATGTCAATAAAATGTCGAATCTCATTAATGTACCCTGCAACAAGCAAGCACTTCTCTATTTGCTCCTCAAACTCAGAGCAAATGATTCCTGAATCAGCTTGCACACTCTCTTCTGCACATCTCCAGCCGCTTCTTCCACTAAAACTACTCAAGGTTTCAAGAATCTTACCTTTAACTTCAGCATAAAGACCAGTAGCTGCAAGATGTAGAACAGATAATACTTTTTCCTTCTTCTCTTCAAATTCTTCCTGCAACCTGGGTTCCCTGGTTGTGCCACGTGATACATCATCTTCTCTCCTTGAAAGACCAGCTGACTGCACATACTTTATGAAAGCAGATAAAAGACGATCCTTAGCTTTGGCCTCAGTTTCTGAGCCAAGAGAGTTCACCAGTTCAGAGCACTCTAGCTCGACTTTCTTTATCTCGATAACATATTTCTCCACCATCAGACACAGCTCATCATACCTTCGCTGGACCGAATCAAGAGCATCCCCTTGTGCTTTCACAATTAGGTCAGATGCTTGTCTTCTAGAACGAGCAAGAGTTTCTGATGAAAGTGTACTTAATGATTGCTGGAGAACTTGTGCCCAGCCATGTATCGGACTTGTTGTTATGTAATTCAACGGTAGAGTTCTTTGCAATGCTAGTGCATACGCCTGGAGTGATTTTACTGCACAGGAAAGTCCACCTTCTAAATCGGTTATAAGCTCGGAAACCTCCCTATCTAAATCATTGCATTGTGCTTGTGTTGGCTCAGGGACAATTGTCAATGGGACACTAGTTACCAGGACAGCAGATGTAAGGGATAAAGCCTCTTTCATGCCACTCAACTTCATGCATGCTTGAGCCTCAGGAATTGAACCATTTCGCAAAGCATCTAGAACTCTTCCATGTTGTTCCAGCCATACAGCTGCCTCTTTGGCTTTCTCAGCTGCCGCAGCTTTTGCTTGAGCAAACTCATGAGCCTGCACCTCATAGGAGGCACGTGCTTTCTCTGACTTACTTGTTGCCTCTGCAACATTAGACTTTGCAGATGCCTCGTGCAGTACAAGGTTAGATCTCTTTTGTCAGCACGGTAGAAGATGGCAGAAACAACTTCATATTGGTTAAGAACATCCAAAACCTCTGGAGTGCAACAAAAAAACACCGATTAAACAGATAAGATGCAAACATGGTAAAGTATTGAAACAACAAGACAACAATAAGAGAATGCCTACGTACCTCAAGCGCACATTCAATAGCAGGTAGGGTAGACAAAAACAGGTCATGGTGTTCCTGGAAAATAATTAAGAGACTTCAAATAACTGACAACAACTAAATTCGACATAAAAACGGTATGATACTCTACGACCACCCGGATGTTTTAGAGCATTGGGTCAAACTGCCAGATGTACCCTTTATCATTATAAGCTACTACACGGGTTAATTATGTGAGGGCAACAAAAACGAATCAGTCGACAGGTTTCATCCGATGTTAAAGTAAGCTTCCAGTGTACTACTTGACTATAGCAGAGAAGTCTGATGAAACTCTGCTGTACAAACATGTGGCAGCCAACTCATCTGCCACATCATCTACAATGACTACAGATTACATCTTCAGAGACATGTATCTTATTGTATACGAAGACCGATAGTGTCTTTTTGATGGATTAATCGAACACATTGACACGAGGAACATATTCAAATAGATGTATGTCTTGTAGGAACAGACGTGATTTATAATATTTATATGATTTATATATATATATATATATATATTAATTTATATATAAAAAAATTAGTTTGAACCTCAAAGAAAATCAAAAAGGGAATCGTTAGATATTTTACAGATGCCCAATGCTTTGCACAGGGTATGCAGACTTGTTAAATTTTAGTAGAAACTAGAAAGTTATTCTACTGCACCATAGCTTGAAAACCACAGTGGAAAAAGAACAAATTCAAATAAATACCAACATATATCACTCTTTTGAACAATAAGAGTAATGGTTACCAGAAAATGGAGGCAGCATGAAAGAAGGATACATATGCTGACCATAAGCAGTAGATATTAGAGAATGAACCATCAGATCATAGTACAAGTATTTAAAAGACACATTACCTGTAAAGGAACACGGATTTCTTGAACTCGAGATGCAAATAAACTCAAGCTAACTGCCAACTCCATGCCCTTTCTTTCCTCACCACCAATCGCAGCTTCGTCATGGCCATCTCCTCGTGTCCACTCTACTAGTGGATCCCAAACAAACACCTCTAACAACATTAAGATTATGTCTTTGTTCCTCCTCAAGACACTAATAACGGCTTCACAGTTGGCTCTAAAGGTCCCCTCAATTCCTGTGAACCCCAAGGCTGCTTCAATCATGTGGGTAAGGCGGAAAGGGACAATCTCTGGAATCTTTAACCTTTGCCCCTTGTCAAAGCAAACATTATAATCTATATGGACAATATCTCCACTATAGAAATCCATTAGAATATTATCCAAATGTCTATCCCCTAGGCCCAGTATGTGTCCAACCATGCTCATGGCTGCTACACTACCAGAATACCTGAAAATGACAGCAAAAAGAAGAAGGAAAATGATCATTGCCATGCTGTGCAAATTTTCAGTTTTGTTGATAAATGACAACTGTCATGAAATTTTCTCAAAAGCCACTGGACAACCTGTTCTTTATACAAAAATATTCTGAATTTTTTTTTGTCTAAGTTGGTAGTTTCAGACTTAGTAATCCCACATTTTAAGATGCATAGGTTGATTGTGTCTTTGACAAATATAATTAAACATACGGAAAGATATGTAGCTTAAATGGGAAGGTTCAGAGTACCTCTTTAACTTGGAGCTGAACGCTTTGAATCCTTCACTGGCACACCACATCTCTTGGTGAAGAAGCTGCCTAGGGGTTTCCTTCATAAGATCCAAAAGAACTTTTCTCTTAACTTCATGGGGCCAGTCTCGTCTTGAGATTACTCTCCTTATACCTTTTTCTTTGAGCGCTGGTATAATTTTCCCATAGAACATATCGCTCGGCCGAGGGACAGGTGGAGGAACTGCACTGTGTATCTTGCCAGCACCCATCGCTGACATTTGTGCTGACTGGGCACGGTTCTGCCAAGATTTGAAGACGCTATATATACTTATTACATTGTCAACCCATTGGATAAGACCAGCGTGACCACTAATAGGTGTCACGGAATAATAACGAATGCCAAGTGAACGACTGCGTGTATCAGGGGACGAATGCAAAAACCCATTAATAGCTTGCAAGAGCTGCATAATTCTAGCATCAAGACGCAGGTCCTCCCTGCCTTTCAGGAGATATGTATACTTCTGGCCATCTGATCCCAGTATAGCAATTTTCTTAGGTTTAGTCTTGGTAGATAGTATAGTGATTTGTTCAGCAAAAGAAGCAATAGTTACAGTTCTATGATGATTGACGGTAGAATACTCAGAAGATTCAGGTGTATTTTGCTTCTCAAGACCAGGCATTGGAACATCAGAGGACGATAGCAGAGACAACTGCGGTGCAACGTCACCCATAATGATTGATGTCTTCCTCTGATAACTTGCTAAAGAAGCTGCGATAGTGTCAAAAGGTCGCCACACATCTCCAAGAGCAGTTGTTGATGCTGGAGGCAACCTAAAGTTTAAAATGGCAGTTTTTAATTGTTCTCCGTACTCCTTATGAAACCATATCTCATGTGGGGTTTCAGGCTTCCGGGAAGTTGAAGCTAGACGACGCTCCAAGGCCACAACAATGGGAGCCATCATCGCCGAGTATTTAGCAGCATTTATCTTGTTCTTTTCACTGTGGCTTAGAGTGAGATTCTCAGCAATACGCGAAGCTTCCTCCTTGAGCATATTTATGCGCCTTATAACATCTGTTTTAAAAAGGAATTAAGATAAATAACCAGCAAATAAGACTCTACAGGACATAAGCTGTTGAAGACAACTTTCTAAAAACTAGTTTATTGACGACAGGATATTATGGTTAAGCAAAACAATAAGCTTAAAAGCATTACCCCATAATTTCAAACGCATGGTGTAAAATACCTGCATGGAGATCTTGGAGTGTGCTAAGCCACAGTTCCTCCCAAAGAACAGTCACATTACCTAGCTGATTTATCACTAGTTGAACATCCGAAACTAGTTTTGGGTAAAGATTTCCCTGCATTTAACAGAAAACATATCCACAACATTTACTCAGTAATACTGTACAAAAGAACAGTTAACCACGTACAAAAATTAAGAAAATATAATAAAGGATGGATACTATACCATACAACCAAGTATGTGCTCAAGCTCCTCAGGAGGTTCCCCTTCATAAGTATTTATATCGACAAGTGTAGGGTAAACTATGGACCAAGGATATAGCTTTGCTAGCATCATCAAGAGGCCCTCTAGTTGCTTTCGAACTACTTGATCAGGATGAGAACTTAGCCGAGCAAAAAGCTGGGGAATAATTTCCTACAAAAGAAGAAAAGAATGTTACAATAAAATTAACCGACTTTCTGTTGTATAGAATATATCAGTTGTGTGCAAGTGTCCAACAGTTAATTGGGTGAGACACTTTCTGGTTGTACCAAAAGCTCTGGGGTTACTTCCATCAGGGTGGGGAAATTTTCTTTCTTTCTTTGCCTAGCTACCTGGGCTTCTAGGTAGCAGGCCTCTTCTTAAAAGAGGTTCAAAAAAAAAAAAAAAAACAGTTGTTGATAGGTACAAGCCGCATCCCAAGATTCTCACCTGCCAGGGTAATAATGGAACCGTGGAAAGCCCAGCTTCAAGCGTGTCTTTTAACTCCACTCCATAATTGAGAAGAATGTTTAACACATATAGCGTAGCCCCGAGTGTGCAGCTTCCGGACTTTTGTTTCGCAGAATCTAGATCGGGCTTGCGAACTGACCCTCCCATAGCTTGGAGGATGAATGTGAAAGGTATTTCATAAAACCATGGGCCGCATATCCAAACAGTGAAACCCTTCTGCGCTTCAGCGACCGCCAAACCTCAACCAATTCCTGAACTGAAGATAAAATATCAGCTTCATCTAGGCCAGCATCCACGTGGAGGAAAGACTTCTGCAACTGAGAACTTAGTGCCTTAGCGTGGCTTGCATCCCCAGCTTCTTCCACTCCGGGTTTTACCTGTGTAACTTCAATAACCTTCACTACCTGCTCAACCAATTCCTTCACAGAATTCTCCTTTTCCAAATCTTCACCAGAATCAGGTGAAACAACCTGCTCTCCACCTGCAACATTCAGACTGTTTACATCTCTTCTTTTCACAAAAACCTTTGTTATTATAGCTTCCACCATTGATATCTCTCTGCTGGTCAACTGAAATCTATCAGGTTGAATTTCTGGAAGGAGAGTGGGAAAGGAGCATGACTGAAGAAGGCTATCACGTGGAGCAGAGAGGGAGACTCTAGCTTGGCTGTAACACCAAGAGGCATAAGAAACCCATGCTTTACCCATAGTGGGGCAGAAAAGAGAAGACAGTTTAGTAACTGTGCCCACAATTTCTTCACGAATAAGACTGAAGCTTGGGGGGCAGGATAGGTTCTGGTTACTGACGGAGACTCCAGATGCACTGTCAGAACAATTACTGAATGTTTTGAGATCTTCATGCATGCTATAAAGGACTTTTTCCAAACTTACATCTGCATAATCCCGTCTCAACCAAGTTGAAAGTTTTAAGCATGCCTTAGCCTTCAGATTACTAATGCCAGTGTCAGAAACTGATGTTTCTGGCTCCAACATAAAAGAGTGCAAAAATGACCACAGATTTGTAAAAGCATCTTCAAACTTGTTTCCGGCATACATCAACAGGATACGTTCATACTGTAAACTCTTCAGAAGCAAGTCATGATGCTTTGAATTGGAGAGACTTGAAAGATGATTGCTGAGATATTGGCTCAGACGGTTTGCCATCATCAAATTACTCTGTTTACGAGCTAAACTTATTAGTTTCTGACAGAATTGCAATGTTGTTGGGGAAGCTGGGTGTACGGCACGATAAATACGAAAAACTTTTAACCACAAATTACAGTCTTGACGAACCCTACTAATTGGAGACTGTGCCACTTGATCAAACAAACGTAGACTTGCTTGTAGTTGCTTTGATTCATCTTGGGTTCCACAAAGTTTGTAGCCTTCTTCAAATGCGGCGATGCAGTACAACTGGGTAGCATATGGCGCAGTTTCAGTTAAACCATCAAGCGGAAGAACAGACAAGACTTCTTCTAGCATCAACTTGGCCTTTTCTATTTCCTGTTGCACCTTATCTACCTTCCAATCGCTTTGAAGAAGCATTGCTTGCAGAAGCATCTGCTCACTTCTCTGGAGGGCCAGTTTAGGATCAAGTGTGAGCTTACTGCTACTTTTAGGAGTCAAATCGAGGTATGCCCATGCTCCCACAACATCTCCCTCATCAAACCGGGCTAAGGCATGAAGAGCATTAATTTCATTGCCAGCCGTAGTCAGAGCACCAGAATAACTCTTCCCAGCATACCTAGCACGAAGTGACTGCAACTCTGACAACCAGGACTCTAGAGACTTCCAATCAGAAAGCGCTGTATAGCTATCTATCAGGCGTGCTATAACAAACTGCACACCATCAGAACCCATGGAACTGAGTGCTTCCTCAGTCTGAAGTAGGTGAGTAAAGTAAGCAGCAGACTTTTCATACTGCCCCTGTGCCTGATATACAAGTCCTGTGATCCATGAAAAGGGACCAATCACTCCACTATGGCCTATAACCTGGTTTTCCTCTGAAAACAAGGATGAAAATGTCACTGACACCCATTTTTGAAGTCCAATTAAAGCCTCTGGTTCATAGTTCCTGCACAAAGCCAAGGACGCATGGCGTAAAACCCTGAAAATGTCTCCTGCATATCTAGCTCTTAGACTATGGAGATTCTCAGATACCTGAGTCCGAGATTTGTCCTTAAGAGCTGATGTCACATGATTACGAAACTCCTGCAAGCGCAATGCACAAAAATGAAAAGTAGCAGAGTGACAATGCAATGCCAATCCAGCGTTCATCATGGGTTCACATATGCGAAAAACCACTCCTCGCACACCTTCTTATTTGCTCGAAAGAACAAGGAACTCTGCCGCGTAGTACATGCTAAAACAGAAGAGCCCTCATAAGCATTATATACATTTTTCTTTAGTGATTCGACAAAATCCAACAGTAACCGCATGGGCAACAAGTGAGCGCCAGATGAACCCAAAGTCAGGTTACCATCACTTTGTTCAGTTTCTAGCTGAAGCAAATGTGCTATCTCTAGGAGCATGCGCTCCAAGGCTGCGAAAGTTTGAGTGGGTCCACCAAGGTTAGTTCGGACACGGGTAATGATGCAGTATCTAGCTGCTTCATGTATACACCACCAAACAGCAGCCAGGCTGTTCACAGAGCAAATTTTATTCAGCATGTCACCATCTACATGTATGTCCACCCAAAGACAATCAGCACTGAGAGTTCCTGTTTCTTCCATTTGACTTGGAACAGATTCCTTTGTGGCATGGCATCTATTTATAAGGCGCTGAATCCAAGAAGAAAGGGGCACTTTCCATCTCTGGGAGATGTAACTCAAGATGGAAATAAGTTGCTGTGACTGGATTTGTTGGGGTAACTGCTTGAAAGCAAATACTTTCTTCCAATGCAGGTTCGATCTATTGCCGACCCTGAGAACGCCAGGCCCGGATGCGAAGCTTGCTTCATAATCAATCAACCCACATGAATAAACTGTAGCAGGCAAGACAAAAGAAAGCACCCTCACAAATGCGTTTTTAGTAGCAACATCTGGATCACCAAGTTTTTCAAGGGCAACTTCTGCAATGGAGGAGAAGCTTCCATAATACACAAGTCTTGCTTGCAGTAAAAGTTCCAAAACATATGCGGCATGAAACCTCACCTTCAGTTCCCGATCTGAGGCTGCATCCAGAACTGCAAAAAGCAAATCACTGCAGGGACCAATATGCTCTTGTGCACATAAATAATTTACCAATTTTGCATTCTCATACGCAGTTATAACAACCTCGCAGAAGCTGCAAACCCATTTTAGGCCTTCTAGTTTAATTGTCAGAGGAGAAGAAGCCTGAAGTGATTTAACAAGAAGGGAGCTGTACTTCCTCAAGTATTCAACAACCACAATACAATGTCCATCATTTAGACCATTTTGACAAAACAGCTTGCCAGCTACAACACCAGTAGAATCTGTCTTGCTTGAGTATTCTGTCATAGCAAACTTGCTTGAGATTTCAACTTTACTGAGCTCACTCAACGTTCTTACAACGCTAACCTGCAGATCCACAAATCCTCGGATAGGAGATTCAAAAGGGTTTAATTTTTCAACAATAAATGATGTCAATTTAATCGACTTCTCTTGGTATGAAAGGGCTATCTTAGGCTGGCTTAACACGCTCACATCACCACCCAAAGGAACACTACTTCGCAAAACTTTCAAATCAAATTTAACCATTGCTAACAGCTCATGTGCAGAATATGACTTGGAATTTGTGATGCCACTGACTGAATGTTCGTGGTAGCTAATATTTGCAAGCATGACCTTTAACAACTCTAGCTCTTCGATCAAGGACAAAACTCCCTGTTTAGCAACTTCTCCATTTCCATGTTGGAGCAAGAAAAGGTAGGTAGCAGCAGAACTTCCAGTGACAAGGTGACTAGGATGCAAACGCAACTGTGATATAGGTGAACTAAACTGCAGAATTTTCTGAACAGATGATGGATAGACACCTGCTTTTTGGAGAGACAATAACTGAAGATTAGTTTTTAGCATCCCATGAACATGAGCCGATGGAACCTTACGAGAACCGAGAGGTGGTGTGACGCTATCATCTCCCAAACTTTGAAACAGGATATCAAAAGCCACTGGATAAAAGTTCGAAAACTTTTCCCCCATAATTTCAGCCAACAGAGTCAAACACCTCCAAGATTCACCAATCCAGTTTGACCACCCAAATTTCTTTCCAACCATAGAAAGACACGCTAACAACTGAGGAAGCATCCTCGTGAGAGGCTCATTAATTTGTTCAAGCAAATTCATTTCTAGCATTTCCGAAGCCGTGACTTGTAAAACTGTCAAAAAACAGGATAACAAAGCAAGCAGTCTACGAAATTGCTGCGGAGTTCCAGGACTTCCATCTTGAAGCAAAACCTCCATGTCACCTAGGAACTTTGCCAATAACCCCAACGAAAACTGCAAATTACCCAACCAATGTTTCCTAAACTGCAAAAAACTATCCATTATAACCAACCTATCAGATTCTGGAAGGTCTGGTATCAATGCCCATCCAAGAAGTAAGTCGATAATATCAAGAAAGTGAGGCTGAAAACACCTCGCAAACTTAACCGAAATCAAAGTCAATAAACCCAAAAGCTGATGCAATCTATTCAAGGAGGTTCTCTCATCCTCAAGAAGTTCTTGACATGATTTAAGTATCGGTAAAACATATCTTTCAATTCCAACTGCATCTCCAGCATTAAGAAACTCTCTAAGTGCTTCCAACGCCAATTCAGCATTCCCATCTCCAACAACAACATCTCTAAGCAATGGAAATGCCCAACCTATAAACCTATCAACTAAACCACCATTAATGACATGATGATTTTGTCTTCCATTACTTGTTAAAGGGTTTGGACATAACACAGCACATAATCCCCCATATGCAATTGCAGCACATCGCCTAACTGAATATGACCTAAAATTCAAATTTCAACACATCACTTACCACGTTATAATAACGCAAACTACCAAAATTCAATCACTCTAAACACAAATAAACACAAAATCCAAGCACAGAACAGCTTAAATTCAATCAAAAAAAAAAAAATCTGCAGTACTTACTTGTCTAAGAGAAGTTGAGAGAAACCTTGAAAAAGGAAATTAGAAGAGTGAGAAACAAGTAATGAGTTAGGAGGGTAAAGGATGGTTCGATGAAGTGAGTTAATGGCAGCGAGACGAGCTGAATCGTCTTCTTCAGAAGTTGTGGTTGTGTTGGTGATTTTATTAGGGTTTGTTGATGAAGTGTCTTTGGCGAGTGCAACAGAGAGAAGTCCTGCTAATTGTTGTTGTTGATGATGGAGACCTTGCATCTCTCTCTCTCCCTCCCTTTCTCTCTGCTTCTCTCTCAGTTTTCCATTGTTGTCTTTTTCTTTTTCCCACTTCTTCTTCTTTGTAAATTATACTCAAAATAATGGCTTGATTATTTTGTTGGGAGGAGGACTCTATTTCCCACGCTCCTTGCGAATACTTTCCCTGCAGGGGTGCTATGCAATGCAAATGGTTGTCTTTTTTTTTTTTTTTTTTTTTTTTTTTTTTTTTTTTTTATTTTCGGCTAAAGTCTCCCACAAGAGGCTGGAAAAAACCAACGGGGATTAGCCGAGATGGCCAGGGGTCGAACTCCCAAGTTATAGGTTAGGGGTTTGATTCTCGTGTTGTCTGAACAAGAAAAAAAATGGCTGGAAAAGTATAGAATCCAGATATAATTGTTGGATCTTCTCATTTCATTATTTCTAGAAAAACGTAAAAATATAAAGGCAGTCTTGAGGATTGCAAGAAAAAAGCTTTAATAAATTATTGACAACAATTTTGATACTAACAAAGGAAAAACATTCTCCATTGTTAGAGGGAGAGCAAAAAGTGATCCAAGGAGAGCGAAAATCGTTGTCGGCTCGCTAACTCGGTCAATTCTTACGATGAGTCAATAACTTCTTTTTTCTGACAAAGAATACCCTTCTCTCCTAACCAAACGTGCTAACTGTTGATACATAAAAAATATTCCCCCCTTAGCCGGCCTAGTGCGCCCCCTAAAGGGAGGCAAACCCAACATAAAACATGGGGATTTACAGACTAAAGCCCAAGTCGACTAAGAAAGTATCCATAAGATGGAAAGGACGAGGGAGGAATTAATAGTAAAGAAGGAGGTTGTATTAGAGAAGGTATGGCATTAGTGGTAATTAAGGAGGTTTAGGACATGTGGCATGATGTCATAAAAAGAGGGGCTTTTGAAAAGTCTATATAAAGAGGCATGTAGTACAATGAAAGGGATCATTTTTCTCTCTCTTTCTCTCTCCTCTTGGGAATTGGATGTATTGTGGCTAGGACTTGTAGAACCAAAATTCACCCCTTAACATTTGGCGACCACAGTGGGAGGCTCGTGCCTAGCCCAGCCATCTAATTCCCATAAACAAAACACGCCTCCTTTACTTTCCGCGTATCTCCTCAACCCACTCTCTAAATCTTTGACGATCAAGATACTTTTACCCCCGTATCAAACCCACTCCGTGTTCCATCTTCTAACCTTCCGAGAAACTCTAATTGCCGTGTTCTACTCACGCCAAGCTACACCAATGCTTCTTTATCCTTGTTTTTCGACTACCCCATGGTACATCAGCGCTTTCGTTAAGGGAATCCCCTTCCACTCTCTGAAAACTCAGCGCCTCTACACCTCTCTTTTGTTACACAGCAGTGCCGCTTCCTTGTTCCTCACCAACGCCACATCTTATACATAAGGAACAACTCTCTTTAACCTAGGGAGATAGAGATGGAATTGGTAGATATAAACTGCACGAAATAGCAATTGCTCCACCATGATTCTCTGATTACCCCAAGTGTACCACCGTCGTTTATCTCTCGCTCCTCCGACTATATCAAACCCCACCAAGATCTTGTTCGTGCTCCTAGGCCGGTGCTCACTATCAAGTTTGAAGACTGTTCTCCCAAATCATGTCCGCGCTTTGGGTTACTACCGTCATCAACAAACACAAGCGCCTTCTCTATCATCTCTGGCTACACCAAACTACATCAGTACAAGCTTGGTTTTGCGTTCGTGTTTCTTCCCAAGCCGCCAAGAGTCGAGAGCTAGATGAGCGCACCACACAAGAAGAAATGGAGTTGTTGCCGCTGGAAGCAAATACGGATGGATGAAATTGAGAATACAAAGGGTTCTAAGAAGATTTTGCCGAGTCTTGGGGTCTTCTCGTCGTGAAATGAATATGGAGGAACTGAACACAGCTGCTGAGAGGAAATAATTAAACGGCCGCGTCATATGTGCTTAATGTCGAACACCAAGAAACGAGACTGGTGGATTTACGATGAGAGCAAGGAAGAGCTTCAGCTAAGAATTTTCTAACTTGGCTGTCATGTCTTCATAAGGCAGTTTCTCCTAGCCGCGTTCATCAACACTGCTTCCTAAACAAAGTGCCTTTCGCTTTGCCTAACGATCCACGAGATGATATCCAAGGGAAGCTGGACTTCAGAGGTGACTCGGCAGAGCCATGAGCGCACCTACTACCATCTCTCTCCTAAGACGCTGCGTGCAATACTAACAAGCGACGTGGCTGTTGTTGCTCTAAAAAAAAAAAAAAACCACGTCTCGGTATCCTTAACTTTGACTTTCATCTATTTTTATTATTGTTACAGATGTTTGGTAAAAATAGGAAGATCTTTACTGAACGACACGCATTTTTTTTACTTCACCATGATTATATTCTAAGACTCTTGGCAATTATGTATGAACACACGACACCCATCTCGGGGCAGAATACATCTACACGTTTCATAGATATACAGCTAGTAAAGCATGAAGCGGAAAAGTGGGGTACCAGCTGCCTTGTGACATGTATGCACATGATGTTAATTTATTAAGGCATGTTAATTACTAATGTTTGGATCTTTGATCAATTTCGTATCTTGTATGGTAAAATTTGCATATGTACCTATCATTAAAGTGCACCCGAAGCACTCAGTTAAAGCATGCAGAATGTGAAAAGCGCTTGTTTGTTTATACTACGTCTCATGTAATCGCTGACTTTCTCAATTACTTTATTTTCAAATCCTTTACTCCACCCGATAACCGTTCAAGTAAATTCTTTCTTGGAGCATAGTGTCTTTCCAAAAATCTCGCATGTGTAGTTAATTAAATCATAGAACATTTATGCCTAAGCTACAACTTAGTTCTATATAGATGTTTTCTTTCTGTTCATCTAGTTTGCATCGCCACTCCATTAATTTAACATAGCATTTATAAAGCGCCTAGATGCTTATAAAGCATGATATTATCTTGTCGTGAAATTCATGATCTGCTATGCAAAAAAAAAAAAACAATCTAGCAACGTGCTCCGGGCACCATGCTAGCAAGGGTCCATAGAGGCCGCTTGAACAAAAATTTACAAACGGTCTCAGCTCAGCCAAGGGCGTCTGATTGACTGACAAATCTACAAGAGTTCTCAGGTCAGCCAAAGGCGCCTGATTGACTGGCAAAAGGTCTCGGGTCAGCCAAAGGCGCCTGATTGACTGACAAAAGGTCTCAAGACAGCCAAGGGTGCTTGATTGACTGACAAATCTACAAGAGGTCTCATGTCAGCCAAAGGCGCCTGATTGACTGGCAAAAGGTCTCAGGTCAGCCAAAGGCGCCTGATGGACTGACTAAAGGTCTCAAGTCAGCCAAGGGAGCTTGATTGACTGACAAATCTACAAAAGGTCTCAGGTCAGCCAAGGGCGCCTGATTGACTAACAAATCTACAAGAGGTCTCAGGTCAGCCAAAGGCGCCTGATTGACTGGAAAAAGGTCTCAGGTCAGCCAAAGGCGCCTGATTGACTGACAAAAGGTCTCAAGACAACCAAGGGCGCTTGATTGACTGACAAATCTACAAGAGGTCTCAGGTCAGCCAAAGGCGCCTGATTGACTGACAAAAGGTCTCAGGTCAGCCAAAGGCGCCTGATTGACTGACTAAAGGTCTCAAGTTAGCCAAGGACGCTTGATTGTCTGACAAATCTACAAAAGGTCTCAGGACAACCAATGGCGCCTAATTGACTGACAAATCTACAAATGGTCTCAGGTTAGCCAAGGGCGCCTGATTGACTGACAAATCTACAAAAGGTCTCATGTCAGCCAAGGGGGCCTGATCGACTGGCAAAAGGTCTCAGGTTAGCCAAAGGCGCCTGATCGACTGACAAAAGGTCTCAGGGCAGCCAAAGGCGCCTGATTGACTGACAAATTCACAAAAGGTCTTAGAGCAGCCAAGGGCGCCTGATTGACTGACAAATTCACAAAAGGTCTCAGAGCAGTCAAGGGCGCCTGATTGACTGACAAATTCACAAAAGGTCTCAGAGCAGCCAAGGGCGCCTAATTGACCGACAAATTCATAAAAGGTCTCAGAGCAGCCAAAGGCGCCTGATTGACTGACAAATTCACAAAATGTCTCATAGCAGCCAAAGGCGCCTGATCGACTGAAAAATTCACAAAAGGTCTCAGAGCAGCCAAAGGCGCCAGATCGACTGACAAATTCACAAAAGGTCTCAGAGTAGCCAAAGGCGCCTGATCGACTGACAAATCCACAAAAGGTCTCAGGTCAGCCAAGGGCGCCTTATTGACTGACAAATCTACAAAAGGTCTCATGTTAGCCAAGGGCGCCTGATTGACTGACAAATCTACAAAAGGTCTCTGGTCAGCCAAGGGCGCCTGATCGACTGGCAAAAGGTCTCAGGTTAGCGAAAGGCGCCTGATCGACTGACAAAAGGTCTCAGGGCAGCCAAAGGCGCCTGATTGACTGACAAATTCATAAAAGGTCTCAGAGAAGCCAAGGGCGCCTGATGGACTGACAAATGCACAAAAGGTCTCAGAGCAGCCAAACGCGCCTGATCGACTGACAAATTCACAAAAGGTCTCAGAGAAGCCAAAGGCGCCTGATCGACTGAAAAATTCACAAAAGGTCTCAGAGTAGCCAAAGGGGACTGATCGACTGACAAATCCACAAAAGTTCTCAGGTCAGCCAAGGGTGCCTGATTGACTGACAAATCTACAAAAGGTCTCAGGTTAGCCAAGGGCGCCTGATTGACTGACAAATCTACAAAAGGTCTCAGGTCAGCCAAGGGCGCCTGATCGACTAGCAAAAGGTTTCAGGTTAGCCAAAGGCGCCTGATCGACTGACAAAAGGTCTCAGGGCAGCCAAAGGCGCCTGATTGACTGACAAATTCATAAAAGGTCTCAGAGCAGCCAAGGGCGCCTGATTGACTGACAAATTCACAAAAGTTATCAGAGCAGCCAAAGGGGCCTGATCGATTGACAAATTCACAAAAGGTCTCAGAGTAGCCAAAGGCGCCTGATCGACTGACAAATCCACAAAAGGTCTCAGGATAGCCAAAGGCGCCTGATTAACTGACAAATCCACAAAAGGTCTCAGGATAGCCAAAGGCGCCTGATTAACTGACAAATTCACAAAAGGTCTCAGGGCAGCCAAAGGCGCCTGATTGCTTGACAAAACTACGAATAAAAGGGGGAGTAGGCGCGTTTTACCAACGCTCATTTTACCCAACAGCCTTCAAAAAAATGAGAGGGGGGGAGTAGGCGCGTTTCACTAATGCTCACTCCACCCAAGACCATTCCAAAATAAAAAGAGGGGGAGTAGGCGCGTTTTACTAACGCCCACTCTACTCAACATCCTTTCAAAAAAAAAAGAGAGGGGGATTAGGCGTGTTTCACTATTGCTCATTCCACCAAAGACCCTTTTGAAATTAAAAGAGGGGGAGTTGGCGCGTTTTACACGCCCACTCTACCCGAGACTCTTCCGAAATAAAAAGAGGGGGAGTAGGCGTGTTTTACTAATTCCCACTCTACCCAACATCCTTTCAAAAAAAAAAGAGATGGGGAGTAGGCGCGTTTCACTAATGCTCACTCCACCCAAGACCCTTCTGAAATAAAAAGAGGGGGAGTAGGCGCGTTTTACTAACACCCACTTTACCTGAGACCCTTCCTAAATAAAAAGAGGGGGAGTAGGAGCGTTTTACTAACGCCCACTCTACCCAACATCCTTTCAAAAAAAAAAGAGGGGGAGTAGGCGCGTTTCACTAATGCTTACTCCACCCAAGACCCTTCTGAAATAAAAAGAGGGGGAGTAGGCGCATTTTACTAACGCCCACTCTACCCGAGACCCTTCCGAAATAAAAAGAGGGGGAGTAGGCGCGTTTTACTGATGCCCACTCTACCCACCTCACCTAACTTCCCTCGCAAAAAAATAAAGGAGGGGGGGAGAAGGGGAGGCAAGCGCAGCATAGCTATTTTACTCAAATAAATACAGGAAAATATCCCAATTCAAATAAAATTCAATTCACATCATATTTCAAAAAAAAAAACACGACAACAACAGAACCCCTTTCTAAAAGAAAAGAAAAAAAGAGAAAAAACAAAGCTTAGTCAGCCATTAATGTTCGACAACGGGAAGTATCTACGTCCAGAGTCTCCACCTTTAAACACGACTACTCGCAAAACACTCTCCAAGGCCAAATCCCGATCAGCTTCGTCTACCAATTTGTGGATGTAGTCCATAATCTTATCAGACGAATGTGACACCCACGCAAGTGAGACAATCTCTTCATGCTCGTCATAAGCTTTACGCGCCTTTAATGAATCACCCTAAGATACCCCGACATGACCACCTCCTCCTTCAACACTAATAAACGTACTAGTTCACTCCGAAGGTAGGATGGAGATATAAGCACGGATAAGATTACGAGGGTCAAGGTATATCCAAAAAGCTGTGGAGTCACTCGATCAGAGAAATGAGGATGACAACCAGATATGGGGCATCCTATAGTGGGGACTTTAGGATGGCATAATCAGAGGACAATGACTACTGTTGGAAAGTAGAACTTAAGTTAAGGCATGATGTGACTACCGGGTCATTTGACAATTGACCCAGTAGTCAGGGGACTAGTGTTGGTACATGAAAAATATTCCCCCCTTAGCCGGCCTAGTACGCCCCCTAAAGGGAGGCAAACCCAACATAAAACATGGGGACATACGGACTAAAGCCCAAGTCCACTAAGAAAGTATCCATAAGATGGAAAGGACGAGGGAGAAATTAATAGGAAAGAAGGAGGTTGTATTAGAGAAGGGATGGCATTAGTGGTAATTAAGGAAGTTTAGGACATGTGGCATGATGTCATAAAAAGAGGGGCTTTTGAAAAGTCTATATAAAAAGACATGTAGTACAATGAAAGGGATCCTTTTTTTCTCTCCTCTCGGGAATTGGATGTATTGTGGCTAGGACTTGTAGAACAAAAATTCACCCCTCAACATTTGGCGACTACACCCGGGGGCTCGTGCCTATCCCAGCCATCTAATTTCCATAAACAAAACATGCCTCATTTACTTTCCGCGTATCTCCTCAACCTACTCTCTAAATCTTCGACGATCAAGATACTTTTACCCCCGTATCAAACCAACTCCATGTTCCATCTTCTAACCATCCGAGAAACTCTAATTGTCGTGTTTTACTCATGCCAAGCTACATCAATGCTTCTTCATTCTTGTTTTCGACTACCCCATTGTACATCAACGCTTTCATTAAGGGAATCCCCTTCCACTCTCTGAAAACTCAGCGCCTCTACACCTCTCTTCCGTTACACAGCAGTGCCACTTCCATGTTCCTCACCAACGCCACATCTTATCCAGAAGGAACAACTCTCTTTAACCTAGGGAGATAGAGATGGAATTGGTAGATATAAACTGCACGAAATAGCAGCTCTGCTCCACCATGATTCTCCGATTACCCCAAGTGTACCAGCGCCGTTTATCTCTGCTCCTCCGACTATATCAAACCCCACCAGTACTGTTCGTGCTCCTAGGCCGGTGCTCACTATCAAGTTTGAAGACTGTTCTCCCAAATCATGTCCGCGCCTGTGGTTACTACCGTCATCAACAAACAAAAGCGCCTTCTCTATCATCTCTGGCTACACCAAACTACATCAGTACAAGCTTGGTTTTGCGTTCGTGTTTCTTCCCAAACCGCCAAGAGTCGAGAGCTAGATGAGCGCACCACACAAGAAGAAATGGAGTTGCTGCCGCTGGAAGCAAATATGGATGGATGAAATTGAGAATACAAAGGGTTCTAAGAAGATTTTGGCGAGTCTTGGGGTCTTCTAGTCGTGAAACGAATATGGAGGAACTGAACACAGCTGCTGAGAGGAAATAATTAAATGGTCGCGTCATATGTGCTTAATGTCAAACACCATGAAACGAGACTGGTGGATTTACGATGAGAGCAAGGAAGAGCTTCAGCTCAGAATTTTCTAACTTGGTTGTCTTGTCTTCATAAGGCAGTTTCTCCTATCCGCGTTCATCATGTCTTCATAAGGCCTTTCAGTTGCCGGCTGATCCACGAAATGATATCCAAGGGAAGCTGGACTTCAGAGGTGACTCGGCAAAACCATGAGCGCACCTACTACCAGCACTCTCCTAAGACGCTGCGTGCAATACTAACAAGCGACGTGGCTGCTGTTGCTCTAAAAAAAAATAACCACGTCTTGGTATCCCTAACTTTGACTTTCATCTATTTTTATTATTGTTACAGATGTTTGGTAAAAATAGGAAGAGCTTTACTGAACGACACGCATTTGTTTTACTTCACCATGATTATATTCTAAGACTCTTAGCAATTTGTATGAACACACGACACCCATCTCGGGGCAGAATACATCTACACGTTTCATATACAGCTAGTAAAGCATGAAGCGGAAAAGTGGGGTACCGTCCGCCTTGTCACATGTATGTACAAGATTTTAATTTATTAAGGCATGTTAATTACTACTGTTTGGATCTTTGATTAATTTCGTATCTTGTATGGTAAAATTTGCATATGTACCTATCATTAAAGTGCACCCGAAGCACTTAGTTAAAGCATGCAGAATGTGAAAAGCGCTTGTTTGTTTATAGGGCAGCCAAAGGCGCCTGATTGACTGACAAATTCATAAAAGGTCTCAGAGCATCCAAAGGCGCCTGATGGACTGACAAATGCACAAAAGGTCTCAGAGCAGCCAAAGGCGCCTGATCGACTGACAAATTCACAAAAGGTCTCAGAGCAGCCAAAGGCGCCTGATCGACTGACAGATTCACAAAAGGTCTCAGAGCAGCCAAAGGCGCCTGTTCGACTGACAAATTCACAAAAGGTCTCAGAGCATCCAAAGGCGCCTGATCGACTGACAAATTCACAAAAGGTCTAATAGTAGCCAAAGGCGCCTGATCGACTGACAAATCCACAAAAGGTCTCAGGTCATCCAAGGGCGCCTGATTGACTGACAAATCTACAAAAGGTCTCAGGTTAGCCAAGGGCACCTGATTGACTGACAAATCTACAAAAGGTCTCAGGTCAGCCAAGGGCGCCTGATCGGCTGGCAAAAGGTCTCAGGTTAGCCAAAGGCGCCTTATCGACTGACAAAAGGTCTCAGGGCAGCCAAAGGCGCCTGATTGACTGACAAATTCATAAAAGGTCTCAGAGCAGCCAAGGGCGCCTGATGGACTGACAAATTCACAAAAGGTCTGAGAGCAGCCAAAGGCGCCTGATCGACTGACAAATTCACAAAAGGTCTCAGAGCAGCCAAAGGCGCCTGATCGACTGACAAATTCACAAAAGGTCTCAGAGCAGCCAAAGGCGCCTGATCGACTGACAAATCCACAAAAGGTCTCAGAGTAGCCAAAGGCGCCTTATCGACTGACAAATCCACAAAAGGTCTCAGGATAGCCAAAGGCGCCTGATTAACTGACAAATCCACAAAAGGTCTTAGGATAGCCAAAGGCGCCTGATTAACTGACAAATTCACAAAAGGTCTCAGGGCAGCCAAAGGCGCCTGATTGCCTGACAAAACTACGAATAAAAGGGGGAGTAGGCGCGTTTTACCAATGCTCACTTTACCCAACATCCTTCAAAAAAAAGAGAGGGGGAGTAGGTGCGTTTCACTAATGCTCACTCCACCCAAGACCATTCCTAAATAAAAAGAGGGTGACTAGGCGTGTTTTACTAACACCCACTCTACCCAACATCCTTTCAAAAAAAAAAGAGGGGGAGTAGGCGTGTTTCACTAATGCTCACTCCACCCAAGACCCTTCTGAAATAAAAAGAGGGGGAGTTGGCGCGTTTTACTAACGCCCACTCTTCCCGAGTCCCTTCGAAATAAAAAGAGGGGGAGTAGGCATGTTTTACTAATGCCGACTCTACCCAACATCCTTTCAAAAAAAAAAGTGGGGGAGTAGGCGCGTTTCACTAATGCTCACTCCACCCAAGACCTTTCTGAAATAAAAATAGGGGGATTAGGCGCGTTTTACTAACGCCCACTCTACCCGAGACCCTTACTAAATAAAAAGAGGGGGAGTAGGCGCGTTTTACTAACGCCCACTCTACCCAACATCCTTTCAAAAAAAAAAGAGTGGGAGTAGGCGCATTTCACTAATGCTTACTCCACCCAAGACCCTTATGATATAAAAAAGAGGGGGAGTAAGCGCGTTTTACTAACGCCCACTCTACCCGAAACCATTCCGAAATAAAAAGAGGGGGAGTAGGCGCGTTTTACTGATGCCCACTTTACCCACCTCACCTAACTTCCCTCGCAAAAAAAGGGGGGAGGGGAGAAGAGGAGGCAAGCGCATCATAGCTATTTTACTCAAATAAATACAGGAGAATAGCCCAATTCAAATAAAATTCAATTGACATCATATTTCAAAAAAAAAAAAAAAAACACGAAAACAACAGAACTCCTTTCTAAAAGAAAAAAAAAAGAGAAAAAACAAAGCTTAGTCAGCCATTAATGTTCGATAACGGGCAGTATCTACATCCAGAGTCTCCACCTTTAAACACGCCTACTCGCAAAACACTCGCCAAGGCCAAATCCCGATCGACTTCGTCTACCAATTTGTTGATGTTGTCCATAATCTTATAAGATGAATGTGACCCCCACGCAAGTGAGAC
The DNA here is from genome assembly GCA_023531295.1 of Papaver armeniacum. Lineage (NCBI taxonomy): Eukaryota > Viridiplantae > Streptophyta > Magnoliopsida > Ranunculales > Papaveraceae > Papaver > Papaver armeniacum. The sequence continues at coordinate 791,938 of JAJJWW010016006.1, read as the reverse complement.
AATCTCTTTATGCTCGTCATAAGCTTTACGCGCCTTTAATGAATCACCCTAAGAGACCCCGACATGACCACCTCCTCCTTCGACACTAATAAGCGTACTAGTTCACCCCAAAGGTAGGATGGAGATATAAGCACGGATAAGATTGCGAGGGTCAAGGTATATCCAAAAAGCTGTGGAGCCGCTCGATCATAGAAATGAAGATGAGAACCAGATATGGGGCATCCTATAGTGGAGACTTTAGGATGGCATAATCAAAGGACAATGACTAATGTTGGAAAGTAGAACTTAAGTTAAGGCATGATGTGACTACCGGGTCATTTGACAATTGACCCAGTAGTCAAGGGACTAATGTTGATACATGAAAAATATTTCCCCCTTAGCCGGCCTAGTGCGCCCCCAAAAGGGAGGCAAACCCAACATAAAACATGGGGACTTACGGACTAAAGCCCAAGTCCACTAAGAAAGTATCCATCATATGGAAAGGACAAGGGAGGAATTAATAGGAAAGAAGGAGGTTGTATTAGAGACGGGATGACATTAGTGGTAATGAAGGAGGTTTATGACATGTGGCATGATGTCATAAAAAGAGGGGCTTTTGAAAAGTCTATATAAAGAGGCATGTAGTACAATGAAATGGATCATTTTTCTCTCTCTTTCTCTCTCCTCTTGTGAATTGGATGTATTGTGGCTAGGACTTGTAGAACCAAAATTCACCCCTCAACACTAACTTTATCTAATTTGATTTAAGGTCCAGTTATGGACAAATCATTATAGGCTAATATTTTTAAATAGTTTGAAGAACAAACTGCAATTGAGATACTTAAGCTTTGAATAAAGGTTTTCAAATGCGTAAAGAACTAGGAGTAGTTAATCGATTACCATGTCAGGTTTGTGTTCAAGCTGCCAATATTAATTTATTATATTTAATTATAAATCTGGGAGGAGCGGTGATTTTAAACCAGTCACCCAAAATTATTTTTGCATTCGCGATTCAGATTGGTGATCTAGTTTCCATGGATAAAGTAGTTTTTGCTTTGGAAAAATTGAGATAGCGAGGATGAATTAATAAATGGAATGTCTCAGACATATCTTCCTGAATTGTATTTTTGTCCTCAAACTGATGTTGTGCTCTTGACATATATCAAGCTTGGAAACAAGGGAGTTATTGCACCAACTGATCAAGTAGTTAATTGTTCGTATTGTTGTATCTTATATCTGTAAATTGATTTTTCCTATCTTTAATAAATATAAATATCTTTCTTTCTCGATAAAAAAAAAATACACAATCCAAGTGTTAGAGCATTGCTTTGTTGAACCCACCAAGCGTTGGTATGTCAAGTTTAGTTGTCATATTTTAGTGAACCAAAACTCATTTAAAGAGTCTCTTGATTATTTACTAGAGTCAACTTCGTATAGGTTAGCTTGAGAGTATTAGGATATGAGACATTACAAGTATTACGTGAAGACTTGAAGAATGTGAAGAAGTAAGGAGCTACAACGGCGACATCATCCTTCCACTTGAGGTTAATAATATTTGACTTGAACAGTTTTGTAGTTGCAGGAAATCCCACACTACACCCCTCACTCGAATTTGCTTAATTAATCCATTTGAAGATGAGTGACAATATATTTTATTGACTGTTTTCTTGAAAGGTTTACAAAGAAATGTAGAACAGAGCTAAAGAAATTACAATCACTCTTAATTTTCTCTCTCCTAATGACTTGCTCCACCATTCAAAAGAATCCCCCCTACAACAGACTAATTCAACCCTTTATATAGGGTAATACACAAGGGATGACAGCTAAGCTGTCCTTTATTTTCGGAAATAACTCGCGAAGTGTCGCGAGTGTTATAAACATTTTTCCTTGCGACACTCCTAAATTTCGCCAAGTCTTCACACTTTTCTCACGTTCTGACTTTCGTCATCTAATGCGTCATTTAAATCACTTCCTTGCGACGCCTTCGCAACGTAGTTGTTTATTACTCTCTCAAAATACTGATGCCGCGATATTCTGCTCCTACATCTTGCCTCTTCTCATGTCTTCTCTGCGAAGAAAAGAATGTCATGAGAACCAATATTTTAAAGTGCCGCAACTGCTCATCTTTATCTCGCGATTGTTCATTTTTACTTGTTTTATTTATGTACGGAATTTATTACAGGTGTTTCTTCTTCCACTCTTTTCTTGACACGTCTCTTTCAACCGTTTATTCTTGACCATTCACGTCCCATCTCGCATTAAATGCATTTGTTTTCTCGAGGATTCTCTTCTCTATATATAGCTTTCTTACCCTTCTCTTTTTCTCTTTTATTTTCCCTCTGCAATTTTCCTTTAACTTTCTTCCTCCGCAACTTGCGCTTATGCTACTGTAATCTTCCCCTTCAATTCTCTCAATCTTCCATTCTCCATTCATTCCCATACTATATCAATGGCTTCTCTGGGTCGTACATACAAACCCCTTTTTGAAGATACTCAAAAGAAATTACAAGAGAAAGGTTTCATCTTATCAACCATTCCTGATCAAGAATCTTCATCTATTCTCTCTGCAAAACTATTTTCTGATCATCAATGTGATGATCATAGAATCATAGTCTCGCTAGGTCAACTCCTCGCAGGACTTCCCATTCCTCTATATAATCCCGAGATACCATTATTCTATGAAATCCTTGCTCATGAAAAGTTCTCGCGAGCTGTTTATCAATTGAGTGGCGACTGCATCCGTTTGATGCTCGAATTCGCACACCGCGGCGCTGGCAAAGGATCTTTATATCCTGTTAATGTTAGAGATCCTAAATTCGCAAATTTGGAGATAGTCACTGAGAAGTATACTGTAGAAAATTTCTTTGCGAATTATTCAGTAATAAACATGAGAAATGATAAATCCCGCTGGGGTGCTCGACTGAAAAGAATAGATAATATTTCCGATGACAAGTCGCTTATGCAAGATATTGATTGGCATTCGGGCAACAATAAGCACTCCCAAATCATTCCAAAGATGAGAAATGGTGGGTTGTTCCTTTGTTATTGAGTGGACCTTACATCGCAAGTTCATATGTTCTCCCTGCACACCTTGCGAATTATCATCCTTGGGAGTTTAAGTGGCCTGAGGAGACGAAAGAGGTATATTTCCTTTTTTCAATTTCGCCTTGCGACATTTTCTTCCTCTTTTATTTATTAACTTTCAAAAAATTTTAGATCGCCGTAATGAGAAAGAAGTATAAAGAAGATCCAAAGCCGAGTACCCTGGCGATACTCCGATCGCTCACGGATGAAGTAAGAAACATTTTCTTTTGTTATTTTAAACAATATTGTTGCCTCTGTTTCTTATCTTCATGCGTATGCGAAGGTTGACGTTGAAGAGGCTATAGCTACGAAGGTTAAAAGCAAGGACAAAATTACTTTTCGCAAGGACAAGTCTTCTGCTCCGCTTTCTAAAAAACGGAAAACCCATCTCTCTTCTCAAGCCAGTGAAAATTCTGATGAGGGTGAAAATGAGGTTGGTTCCTCCTCCGCGAAAGAGAATCACTTGACTACTTCTTTTATGGCGCAATTGTCCAGTGTCTTCTCCGATTCTATGCAAGGATTAGGAGATGATCATCTAATCACTATTTGCGAGCTCTCGCAAAAATTTGCGATGCCCCACTATTAGAGGATAATGAATCTTTTCGCGGAGTCTCCCGAACGTTGACCTCTAGTCACTTAAATGCTCTCACTGCTTTGGTATGTTCATATTCCTTTGTTTCTCTGTAATTTCGATTACAAGCTTTATCTTAACATTTTTTTTTTTTCTTTATAGTCTGGGATAACTTCCTTTGTTGTTGCCTCAGATCTCGAGAGAAGATGCGACAACTTTCGCAAGAAAAATCTCCAACTTAAAGAAAAGATCCGAGAATTAGAGGTTGAAGCTGCGACATCTCGCAAGAAAGATGAAATAATTAAACAGCTGGAGGCTAAGCTTACTTCTCAACAGAATAGAATATCTACTCTTCAAAGAGCAAATCAGCAGCTTTATGGTATAACAATCTTTACTCCTCAAATCCTTTTTATTTTATCATTTGCTTTCCTTTGCCTGACTTACTATTTTCGCAGACATATATAATCTCTCTGAAGAAGCCATTCTTCTCCATTCATTTCCCGAGCCCATGGATGATGATGTCCTTCTTACTCATCTCAATGAATCTCTAAGTAGTTCCTCAAATAAAACTAACCTCCTTCCATTAAAGGATCTTCAATCCAAATGTCATCTCTTAGAGATCGAGCATAGAGCTAGTTTAAGTTTAGCTAATCAATTTAAATGAATGTACCTTAATTCCCATAAGAAAACCAAAACCTTAAGGAAGAAAATTAGTAATCTCATAGATGAGAAAGATCGCATTACTAACAGAGGTGCACAGGCATTAGCAAAATTTCAAAAATCTCTTCTCGAAGTACAAATTGAACGAGATGAATCTCTTCGTCAGAATGCCATACTTAGTGAGCGAGAAGATCAAATTCATTCGCTTCTTGTCATAAATAATGACGATGAATTCGCCTGGGCTGCGAAGGTTCTAGATAATGCCAGAAATAATTTAGGTATTGAAGTTAGCCTTCATGCCGAGCACACTGCCTTGGTTAAGGATATGATATCTGACAGAGAAGGTTGTTTATTATACTTTACTATTTCTTATTTCCGTAGCATTGCTATTAAATTGTTAATGTATTGTCATATGTTCTGCAGAATCCGAGAAAAGACTTCAAACAAGGATTGAAGAACTTGAGTCTAAAAAAGGACAACTCGCACAAGACTTTTCTCTTCGCAACAACAAATATTCTAAGCTGAAGAAACAACTGCAAGCTACAGTGGCGAACTTTAATAATTATGCAGTTCGTTTCGCAATCAAACTATTGAGACAGTTTGCAATGATCACAAGATTCCTCTTAGTTCATATCCTTGTCTTCGCGAGGATATTCCTGAAGATACACTTTTTTCGGATGTCTCCGATAGTGAAGCTAGTGAAGAAGAAGAATCTGGCGAGAAAAATGATGAAATCGAAGAATCGATAAAGGAGAAGAATCTTCCAAGAAATAACTTCTTTTTCTTCTTTCCTTTCTTGTAATATCTCGTATACATATCCTTTTAATCTTCCTTCAATGTGAATCTCTTGGATTACTAAATATGAATTCAACTCTTATTTTCAACTTTTGTAAATTTATCCTTTATGCATAAATCTATCATATGAAGATGAATAACAAAATTTCTTCACATGCATTCCCATACTTGCCTCTCGTTATTTATTTGCACATGAGAGATTTATTTTGAAACTTATCATTGCGACAAGATCGCAGATATCCTCATAAATGAAGAAATCTATTGATCTTTCCTTAACATTTCTTGTGTGGTCTTATTTTGCCTTCCTAATTAAAGGTCTTATTTTGCCACCTCATTGCGACAAAGTCGCAGGACGTCTTTACATTTTCATGCAATGACCCATTGACCTTGTCTTATCATTTCGTAAGTATTTTTGCCTCTCGCAGATATTTTACTTGCGACAATATGACAGGTTTAAATATTCTTGCGAATATAAAATCCCATGAAATTGTCGTCTTTGCGACGTGATCGCAGGACGTTTTTACACTTTCATGTAAAACCCATTGATCTCGCCTTACCTTCATGTTAGTATTTTTGCCTCTTCGGATCATTGCACAAATATGACAAGTCTAAATTTCCTTGCGAAAGTAAAGCCTCATGACATTTGCGTCTTTTTGACACTTATCGCCTCCCTAATGGAGGGTGCCGCCTTATCTTCTCCCCGGTTGCCCCTTCAAGGAGGCGTACATCGGCCATACAAGACTAGCTCCTCCCATCCGGTCTTAACAACAACCAAGTTGTTTTCGCAGCCTCTTATCCCTTACACCTATATGGTTTATGGTTACGAGACCGCACCCTAAGTGGAGTTTTCTTCGGGCCGAGTGCGGCGTATACCAAGACTTGCCAAGAATGGCCGAGACACTTCAAATGCCCTGGCACTCTTGGCTCAACCGTGTACCCCGGCGCCTTGAGCATACACTGACTCCTTGGAAGAGATCCTCGGGCGTCCAACCAGGTATAACCTTATATATAGTTGGAAATCCAAGGTATCTCTCCCGGATAGGCTTTTATGGGCCCCAAATTCCCATGACTCAGGCTTCAGGAGCGGTGTAACCTTCCCCCTGAGCCATGTCAAGAGATACCCCCTTATATGACGTACTTTAGGTCTTACATTTGCCTCTTGCGAAGTATCATTTGCGAACTAGGGTGTACACCATAAAGGTTCGTCCCATTCACTCACTCATTCATTTTTGTTAATTCAATTAATCATTCATTCTTGATAATCTCATGTTATTTTGCTTGCGATGATATCGCATAATTTTGCTTTGTTTGCAACATTTTCTTTTCAACTCTTCAATCGGATTTTCATACATTCTTGATCGCGAGATTCTCGTACATTTCTTCTTCAATTATTATTTCTTCCTCCTACTTTTGATATGCCTCTGTCACTTAATTTTGATAACAACAACTATTCACTTCTTATACCTTTTGATCCTACTATTTTCTCGCCTCTCACCATTCAAATCTCTTAACGTTTCCTTTCCATCACAATTTTTCAACTTCCTTCATGCATTCACTTCGCAAAGTGTCTTCAACTACCTTTTATTCTTCTTGTCCTTGACGTGCCTTCGCCACTTAATCTTTGTCACTTCTCGCAATTATTCACTTCTTGCACCTTTTACTCCCGCTTCCTCCTCGCCTCTGTATCATTAAAACCTCTGAATAATTCTTTTCCAATGACTTTCAACTGCCTTCATATCTTCACCTCGCAATGTGTCTTCTCTTCTTATATTTATGCTATCTACCATCAATCTTTCTTTTCTTTGTTCCTCTTTTATATTCTTCTTCCATCCCTTCTTTTTTGCGGCTCTCTCTTCACATCTCTCCACATCGATCTCATAACATTTTCCCCTTCTATCCAATCTCCCTTTATAATTCCAACACCATTAGGATGGGGAAACTTTATACACTGATAATACGTTGACGCCATACCCAGAATTTCATGCAACCACGCCCTTCCGATCAATGCATTATAAGGGGACTCCACATCGACCACACAAAACAAAATATCGCTTGACAATCCTTGCAAAGGTATTCTCATGTGTACTTCTCCTTTGGGCTTGTTCGCGGTACCATTGAAACCATATATTTTGTATGTCGAAGGGATCAAATCTTCATCCTTTCCTCCCATAGTCTTGTAAGTATGGTAAAAAGAATGTTGACTGAGCTCCCAGTATCGATTAATATTCTATTTATCGCCCAGCAATTTTCTGCTTCATCATCTTCCCCATCAACAGGTTTTGGATTAATATCCGGTTTTACCACCAATGGGTTATCATGTATTTCTCTACCTTTGGGTATTTCTTCTGTCGAGAAAGAGATAATTTGCAATTGCCACTCTTTTAACTCGCGATTTCCTCGCGATGTTCATTACCTCCTTATTATTAACATCCCTCGCAAAACCCTACCGAGTACGTTATCATGAAAATCTTCAATGGTGCGATATGAATGAACAATGGAGTTGCAAAACAAATTTTTAGCTTTCGCCCCAACTTCTATCATGAACGTTTCTTTTCCCTTTGATGGTGGCGGTAAATGTTGAACTTTCTCTTCGCTTTTTAAAAAGTGATTCACTTCCCCGATCAATCATTCTAAGGATAATTCTTTTGATGTTTCGACAATCATTTGTCGATGTCCATGAAAACGATGGTAAGAACAACTCGTGACTTCTATCACCTGGTGGCGGTTCACTCCCCATGTTCCATGGTGCAGTGTATATTCTCCATCAAGAGTATAGCTTCCCATATCTTCTCCACACTAGTATTTAGTGGTGGCATCTTGATTTCTTCCCATACTACTCTATGACGTCGTTGCCCTCCATGATAATTCTGTTTTTGACTTCCATAGGTTTCTTGCGGGTGATCAAGTCTCTGAATTTTGTTCGGCCGCCACGATTGTAGTAGTTTCTTTCTCTTTCAAATTCTTCCTGATCTCGGCTTCCCATCGCTACTAATTTTGGTTGTCCATCATCTACCACTTTTTCTTGTTGCCCTTGCGAGGTACTCGCCACTGTTTGTATTAATCTGGTAACAAACTTGCATTCGCAAAGACTTGAACTTGTATTCGCGATCGGGTACGATTCTACTTCATTTTGTCTTTCCTCCAAAGCAATATATTCCTCTTGCAATTCTCTCAATTCGGTCATCGTGATTGTATTCTTGACTCGAAAACTTGAACATATAATAAGTTGGTTGCGAACATAGCATTTATGAATGATAATATGAGGTATCTTTCATCCACCCGTCCAAATGCATTTCGCTACACATTGTCTTCCATCTTACGGTCGATGTCTCAAGCTCTCGCCAACTCTTTGTTTTAGCCCAAATACATCTTCAATGCCAGGTCGCGAAGAGTTGTTACTTATATACGCCCCTAAAAATATAGCTTGTAAATGATTGAATGACGTGATTGTATTCCTTGGTAGACCCTCAAACCATTTCAACGCTTCTCCCGTTAAACTCGACGCAAAGTATTTGCACAATATAGCATCATGGTTTTCCCACCGTAGCATACATCTCACGTAAGCCTTGATGTGTTGTACTTGCACAAGTTGACCCATCAAAAATGCTAGTTAATGCTTGGTAAGTTGCACTTTGGGGGTATTCCTCCTAGCTGCACTTCTAATGTAAAAGGATTTTTCGCAGCCTGCGATAGCTTCATCTAACCTGTCTTCTCCCTCCTTCTCTTCTCGCTGTTCAATATTCCTCTCATCTCTGCCAATTCTCGAGAATTTGTTCATTTGCCTCGAGAATTTGAATTTATCGGTCTCTTTAATTCTCGCTTCCCTCCTTCTTCGTTCGTGTCTACTTATATTTTCTCGGTTCATTGCTCTCTTCTCTTCTTTCTCTCATGAGTTTCTCCTCATCTCTTTCACAAATTCTCACACCATTATATCTGTCATTTTCTCTTCTTGGCTGTCTATCAATTCTTTTTTTGTATTCTTTCATATTCTTCGTTGATATTTCCATTGTTGCGATTTCGCTCGCGCCTTCTTTCTCGATTGTCATGATTATTCTGCCGAATCGCCTCTTCCAATTCCCGATTTTCCATTTCTGCTCTCAATCTTTCTCTCTCGCGAGCTAGACGCGCTTGTTCAGTATAATGCTTTTCAATGTCATCTTCAATTTCCTTTTGTTTCCTTTGTGTTTCTCTCCCATGTAGTATTCTCCTTCCTTCTTCCTGATTTTCTTCATTAACTGGGTTATTCTCGTCCTTGAGGCTGCCTATCTTCTTGATTTCCATCATTTTGATCATTCACCAAAATATAACGATTCTCTACCAATTCTCTCTCTTCGCGACCTCCTTCACCAAAATTTAACTCTCTTTCCAAATTTTCTTCATTAACGTTTTCTGCAGGTAATGTTCTTCTCACGTTTTCTCTAATCGATCCTGATCTCGATCTGTTATTACTTCTTGATCTTCTATTTTGCAGCCTCCTATTTTCCATCCATAATTCGTGGTTTTGCCTTGTTAAATTTGCGCGTTCTTCTGCTTCTAACCGCCTTTCTTCATGTATTGTCTGTCTCAACGCTTCTAATGCTGCAATTTCTTCATTTCCACGAATTGTTTCTCCCATCTCTTCTCGATTTCTCTCTTCTTGTCCACTATTCATCAATTGTTGCACTTCTTCTCTTTCTTCCATAGAATCTGATCTCCATGTATGCACGCTCACTCTATCATAATCGATTACTCTATTTAGTGCTGGTTGAATTGGTGGTTGAGTTGGTGGTTGAATTGATGGTTGAATTGGTGGTTGAATTCGACCTTCTTCTCCATTTCTTGCATTTATCCTTGATGGTTCACCTACTTCATTTCTCCTTTCTCCAACTAATCTTCCACTTCTCCTTACGATCGTTGGTTGTTCTGATGCATTCTTTCTTCTAGCCATTTCTCAATTTTAGTAACTTGTTAAAAATTATTCGAGATTTCTTTCTTGTTACCCCTGATTCTTCCAATTCACAAGGTTGATCTTCTACTCATCCCTGTTTCTAGCGCATATGTAGTTGCAGGAAATCCCACACTACACCCCTCACTCGAATTTGCTTAATTAATCCATTTGAAGATGAGTGACAATATATTTTATTGACTGTTTTCTTGAAAGGTTTACAAAGAAATGTAGAACAGAGCTAAAGAAATTACAATCACTCTTAATTTTCTCTCTCCTAATGACTTGCTCCACCATTCAAAAGAATCCCCCTACAACAGACTAATTCAACCCTTTATATAGGGTAATACACAGTGGATGACAGCTAAGCTGTCCTTTATTTTCGGGAATAACTCGCGAAGTGTCGCGAGTGTTATAAACATTTTTCCTTGCGACACTCCTAAATTTCGCCAAGTCTTCACACTTTTCTCACGTTCTGACTTTCGTCATCTAATGCGTCATTTAAATCACTTCCTTGCGACGCCTTCGCAACGTAGTTGTTTATTACTCTCTCAAAATACTGATGTCGCGATATTCTGCTCCTACATCTTGCCTCTTCTCATGTCTTCTCTGCGAAGAAAAGAATGTCATGAGAACCAATATTTTAAAGTGCCGCAATCGCTCATCTTTATCTCGCGATTGTTCATTTTTACTTGTTTTATTTATGTACGGAATTTATTACGGTGTTTCTTCTTCCACTCTTTTCTTGACACGTCTCTTTCAACCGTTTATTCTTGACCATTCACGTCCCATCTCGCATTAAATGCATTTGTTTTCTCGAGGATTCTCTTCTCTATATATAGCTTTCTTACCCTTCTCTTTTTCTCTTTTATTTTCCTCTCGCAATTTTCCTTTAACTTTCTTCCTCCGCAACTTGCGCTTATGCTACTGTAATCTTCCCTTCAATTCTCTCAATCTTCCATTCTCCATTCATTCCCATACTATATCAATGGCTTCTCTGGGTCGTACATACAAACCCCTTTTTGAAGATACTCAAAAGAAATTACAAGAGAAAGGTTTCATCTTATCAACCATTCCTGATCAAGAATCTTCATCTATTCTCTCTGCAAAACTATTTTCTGATCATCAATGTGATGATCATAAAATCATAGTCTCGCTAGGTCAACTCCTCGCAGGACTTCCCATTCCTTTATATAATCCCGAGATACCATTATTCTATGAAATCCTTGCTCATGAAAAGTTCTCGCGAGCTGTTTATCAATTGAGTGGCGACTGCATCCGTTTGATGCTTGAATTCGCACACCGCGGCGCTGGCAAAGGATCTTTATATCCTGTTAATGTTAGAGATCCTAAATTCGCAAATTTGGAGATAGTCACTGAGAAGTATACTGTAGAAAATTTCTTTGCGAATTATTCAGTAATAAACATGAGAAATGATAAATCCCGCTGGGGTGCTCGACTGAAAAGAATAGATAATATTTCCGATGACAAGCTGCTTATGCAAGATATTGATTGGCATTCGGGCAACAATAGCACTCCCCGTCATTCCAAAGATGAGAAATGGTGGGTTGTTCCTTTGTTATTGAGTGGACCTTACATCGCAAGTTCATATGTTCTCCCTGCACACCTTGCGAATTATCATCCTTGGGAGTTTAAGTGGCCCGAGGAGACGAAAGAGGTATATTTCCTTTTTTCAATTTCGCCTTGCGACATTTTCTTCCTCTTTTATTTATTAACTTTCAAAAAATTTTAGATCGCCAGAATGAGAAAGAAGTATAAAGAAGATCCAAAGCCGAGTACCCTGGCGATACTCCGATCGCTCACGGATGAAGTAAGAAACATTTTCTTTTGTTATTTTAAACAATATTGTTGCCTCTGTTTCTTATCTTCATGCGTATGCGAAGGTTGACGTTGAAGAGGCTATAGCTGCGAAGGTTAAAAGCAAGGACAAAATTACTTTTCGCAAGGACAAGTCTTCTGCTCCGCTTTCTAAAAAACGGAAAACCCATCTCTCTTCTCAAGCCAGTGAAAATTCTGATGAGGGTGAAAATGAGGTTGGTTCCTCCTCCGCGAAAGAGAATCACTTGACTACTTCTTTTATGGCGCAATTGTCCAGTGTCTTCTCCGATTCTATGCAAGGATTAGGAGATGATCATCTAACTGCTACTTGCGGAGCTCTCGCAAAAATTTGCGATGCCCCACTATTAGAGGATAATGAATCTTTTCGCGGAGTCTCCCTAACGTTGACCTCTAGTCACTTAAATGCTCTCACTGCTTTGGTATGTTCATATTCCTTTGTTTCTCTGTAATTTCGATTACAAGCTTTATCTTAACAATTTTTTTTTTCTTTATAGTCTGGGAGAACTTCCTTTGTTGTTGCCTCAGATCTCGAGAGAAGATGCGACAACTTTCGCAAGAAAAATCTCCAACTTAAAGAAAAGATCCGAGAATTAGAGGTTGAAGCTGCGACATCTCGCAAGAAAGATGAAAGAATTAAACAGCTGGAGGCTAAGCTTACTTCTCAACAGAATAGAATATCTACTCTTCAAAGAGCAAATCAGCAGCTTTATGGTATAACAATCTTTACTCCTCAAATCCTTTTTATTTTATCATTTGCTTTCCTTTGCCTGACTTACTATTTTCGCAGACATATATAATCTCTCTGAAGAAGCCATTCTTCTCCATTCATTTCCCGAGCCCATGGATGATGATGTCCTTCTTACTCATCTCAATGAATCTCTAAGTAGTTCCTCAAATAAAACTAACCTCCTTCCATTAAAGGATCTTCAATCCAAATGTCATCTCTTAGAGATCGAGCATAGAGCTAGTTTAAGTTTAGCTAATCAATTTAAACGAATGTACCTTAATTCCCATAAGAAAACCAAAACCTTAAGGAAGAAAATTAGTAATCTCATAGATGAGAAAGATCGCATGACTAACGGAGGTGCACAGCATTAGCAAAATTTCAAAAATCTCTTCTCGAAGTACAAATTGAACGAGATGAATCTCTTCGTCAGAATGCCATACTTAGTGAGCGAGAAGATCAAATTCGTTCGCTTCTTGTCATAAATAATGACGATGAATTCGCCTGGGCTGCGAAGGTTCTAGATAATGCCAGAAATAATTTAGGTATTGAAGTTAGCCTTCATGCCGAGCACACTGCCTTGGTTAAGGATATGATATCTGACAGAGAAGGTTGTTTATTATACTTTACTGTTTCTTATTTCCGTAGCATTGCTATTAAATTGTTAATGTATTGTCATATGTTTTGCAGAATCCGAGAAAAGACTTCAAACAAGGATTGAAGAACTTGAGTCTGAAAAAGGACAACTCGCACAAGACTTTTCTCTTCGCAACAACAAATATTCTAAGTCAAGAAACAACTGCAAGCTACAAAGTGGCGAACTTTAATAATTATGCGATTCGTTTTCGCAATCAAACTATTGAGACAGTTTGCAATGATCACAAGATTCCTCTTAGTTCATATCCTTGTCTTCGCGAGGATATTCCTGAAGATACACTTTTTCGGATGTCTCCGATAGTGAAGCTAGTGAAGAAGAAGAATCTGGCGAGAAAAATGATGAAATCGAAGAATCTGATAAAGGAGAAGAATCTTCCAAGAAATAACTTCTTTTTCTTCTTTCCTTTCTTGTAATATCTGTATACATATCCTTTTAATCTTCCTTTCTATAAACCTTCAATGTGAATCTCTTGGATTACTAAATATGAATTCAACTCTTATTTTCAACTTTTGTAAATTTATCCTTTATTATGAATGCATAAATCTATCATATGAAGATGAATAACAAAATTTCTTCACATGCATTCCCATACTTGCCTCTGTTATTTATTTGCAGATGAGAGATTTATTTTGAAACTTATCATTGCGACAAGATCGCAGGATATCCTCATAAATGAAGAAATCTATTGATCTTTCCTTAACATTTCTTGTGTGGTCTTATTTTGCCTTCCTAATTAAAGGTCTTATTTTGCCACCCCTCATTGCGACAAAGTCGCAGGACGTCTTTACATTTTCATGCAATGACCCATTGACCTTGTCTTATCATTTCGTAAGTATTTTTGCCTCTGCAGGATATTTTACTTGCGACAATATGACAGGTTTAAATATTCTTGCGAATATAAAATCCCATGAAATTGTCGTCTTTGCGACGTGATCGTAGGACGTTTTTACACTTTCATGTAAAAACCCATTGATCTCGCCTTACCTTCATGTTAGTATTTTTGCCTCTTCAGGATCATTGCACAAATATGACAAGTCTAAATTTCCTTGCGAAAGTAAAGCCTCATGACATTTGCGTCTTTTGACACTTATCAGCTCCCTAATGGAGGGTGCCGCCCTTATCTTCTCCCCTGGTTGCCCCTTCAAGGAGGCGTACATCGGCCATACAAGACTAGCTCCTCCCATCCGGTCTTAACAACAACCAGTTGTTTTCGCAGCCTCTTATCCCTTACACCTATATGGTTTATGGTTACGAGACTGCACCCTAAGTGGAGTTTTCTTGGTAGAGTGCAGGCATATACCAAGACTTGCCAAGAATGGCCGAGACACTTCAAATGCCCCGGGCACTCTTGGCTCAACCGTGTACCCCGGCGCCTTGAGCATACACCGACTCCTTGGAAGAGATCCTCGGGCGCCCAACCGGGTATAACCTTATATATAGTTGGAAATCCAAGGTATCTCCCTGGATAGGCTTTTATGGGCCCCAAATTCCCATGACTCGGGCTTCGGGAGCGGTGTAACCTTCCCCGAGCCATGTCAAGAGATACCCCCTTATATGACGTACTTTAGGTCTTACATTTGCCTCTTGCGAAGTATCATTTGCGAACTAGGGTGTACACCATAAAGGTTCGTCCCATTCACTCACTCATTCATTTTTGTTAATTCAATTAATCATTCATTCTTGATAATCTCATGTTATTTTGCTTGCGATGATATCGCATAATTTTGCTTTGTTTGCAACATTTTCTTTTCAACTCTTCAATCGGATTTTCATACATTCTTGATCGCGAGATTCTCGTACATTTCTTCTTCAATTATTATTTCTTCCTCCTACTTTTGATATGCCTTTGTTGTTAATTTTGATAACAACAACTATTCACTTCTTATACCTTTTGATCCTACTATTTTCTGCCTCTGCACCATTCAAATCTCTTAACGTTTCCTTTCCATCACAATTTTTCAACTTCCTTCATGCATTCACTTCGCAAAGTGTCTTCAACTACCTTTTATTCTTCTTGTCCTTGACGTGCCTTCGCCACTTAATCTTTGTCACTTCTCGCAATTATTCACTTCTTGCACCTTTTACTCCTGCTTCCCTCGCCTCGTATCATTAAAACCTCTGAATAATTCTTTTCCAAGATGACTTTCAACTGCCTTCATATCTTCACCTCGCAATGTGTCTTCTCTTCTTATATTTATGCTATCTACCATCAATCTTTCTTTTCTTTGTTCCTCTTTTATATTCTTCTTCCATCCCTTCTTTTTTGCGGCTCTCTCTTCACATCTCTCCACATCGATCTCATAACATTTTCCCCCTTCTATCCAATCTCCCTTTATAATTCCAACACCATTAGGATGGGGAAACTTTATACACTGATGATACGTTGACGCCATACCCAGAATTTCATGCAACCACGCCCTTCCGATCAATGCATTATAAGGGGACTCCACATCGACCACACAAAACAAAATATCAGTTGACAATCCTTGCAAAGGTATTCTCATGTGTACTTCTCCTTTGGGCTTGTTCGCGGTACCATTGAAACCATATATTTTGTATGTCGAAGGGATCAAATCTTCATCCTTTCCTCCCATAGTCTTGTAAGTATGGTAAAAAAGAATGTTGACTGAGCTCCCAGTATCGATTAATATTCTATTTATCGCCCAAAGAATTTTCTCGCTTCATCATCTTCCCCATCATCAGGTTTTGGATTAATATCCGGTTTTACCACCAATGGGTTATCATGTATTTCTCTACCTTTGGGTATTTCTTCTGTCGAGAAAGAGATAATTTGCAATTGCCACTCTTTTAACTGCGATTTCCTCGCGATGTTCATTACCTCCTTATTATTAACATCCCTCGCAAAAACCCTACTGAGTACGTTATCATGAAAATCTTCAATGGTGCGATATGAATGAACAATGGAGTTGCAAAACAAATTTTTAGCTTTCACGCCCCAACTTCTATCATGAACGTTTCTTTTCCCTTTGATGGTGGCGGCGGTAAATGTTGAACTTTCTCTTCGCTTTTTAAAAAGTGATTCACTTCCCCGATCAATCATTCTAAGGATAATTCTTTTGATGTTTCGACAATCATTTGTCAGATGTCCATGAAAACGATGGTAAGAACAGAATTCGTGACTTCTATCACCTGGTGGCGGTTCACTCCCCATGTTCCATGGTGCAGGTATATTCTCCATCAAGAGTATAGCTTCCCATATCTTCTCCACACTAGTATTTAGTGGTGGCATCTTGATTTCTTCCCATACTACTCTATGACGTCGTTGCCCTCCATGATAATTCTCGTTTTTGACTTCCATAGGTTTCTTGCGGGTGATCAAGTCTCCTCCGAATTTTGTTCGGCCGCCACGATTGTAGTAGTTTCTTTCTCTTTCAAATTCTTCCCGATCTCGGCTTCCCATCGCTACTAATTTTGGTTGTCCATCATCTACCACTTTTTCTTGTTGCCCTTGCGAGGTACTCGCCATCGTTTGTATTAACTGGGTAACAAACTTGCATTCGCAAAGACTTGAACTTGTATTCGCGATCGGTACGATTCTACTTCATTTTGTCTTTCCTCCAAAGCAATATATTCCTCTTGCAATTCTCTCAATTCGGTCATCGTGATTGTATTCTTGACTCTGAAACTTGAACATATAATAAGTTGGTTGCGAACATTGCATTTATGAATGATAATATGAGGTATCTTTCATCCACCCGTCCACCATTTCGCTACACATTGTCTTCCATCTTACGGTCGATGTCTCAAGCTCTCGCCAACTCTTTGTTTTAGCCCAAATACATCTTCAATTCCAGGTCGCGAAGAGTTGTTACTTATATACGCCCTAAAAATATAGCTTGTAAATGATTGAATGACGTGATTGTATTCCTTGGTAGACCCTCAAACCATTTCAACGCTTCTCCCGTTAAACTCGACGCAAAGTATTTGCACAATATAGCATCATGGTTTTCCCACCGTAGCATACATCTCACGTAAGCCTTGATGTGTTGTACCGCACAAGTTGACCCATCAAAAATGCTAGTTAATGCTTTGTAAGTTGCACTTTGGGGGTATTCCTCCTAGCTGCACTTCTAATGTAAAAGGATTTTTCGCCTACTGCTGCGATAGCTTCATCTAACCGTCTTCTCCTCCTTCTCTTCTCGTTGCTTCAATATTCCTCTCATCTCTCGCCAATTCTCGCAGAATTTGTTCATTTGCCTCGGAATTTGAATTTATCGGTCTCTTTAATTCTCGCTTCCTCCTTCTTCGTTCGTGTCTACTTATATTTTCCGGTTCATTGCTCTCTTCTCTTCTTTCTCTCATGAGTTTCTCCTCATCTCTTTCACAAATTCTCACACCATTATATCTCGCTCATTTTCTCTTCTTGGCTGTCTATCAATTCTTTTTTGTATTCTTTCATATTCTTCGTTGATATTTCCATTGTTGCGATTTCGCTCGCGCCTTCTTTCTCGATTGTCATGATTATTCTGCCGAATCGCCTCTTCCAATTCCCGATTTTCCATTTCTCGCTTCTCAATCTTTCTCTCTCGCGAGCTAGACGCGCTTTGTTCAAGATAATGCTTTTCAATGTCATCTTCAATTTCCTTTTGTTTCCTTTGTGTTTCTCTCCCATGTAGTATTCTCCTTCCTTCTTCCTGATTTTCTTCATTAACTGGGTTATTCTGTCCTTGAGGCTGCCTATCTTCTTGATTTCCATCATTTTGATCATTCACCAAAATATAACGATTCTCTACCAATTCTCTCTCTTCGCGACCTCCTTCACCAAAATTTAACTCTCTTTCCAAATTTTCTTCATTAACGTTTCTGCGTAATGTTCTTCTCACGTTTTCTCTAATCGATCCCGATCTCGATCCGTTATTACTTCTTGATCTTCTATTTTGCAAACTCCTATTTTCCATCCATAATTCGTGGTTTTTCCTTGTTAAATTTGCGCGTTCTTCTGCTTCTAACCGCCTTTCTTCATGTATTGTCTGTCTCAACGCTTCTAATGCTGCAATTTCTTCATTTCCACGAATTGTTTCTCCCATCTCTTCTCGATTTCTCTCTTCTTTCCACTATTCATCAATTGTTGCACTTCTTCTCTTTCTTCCATAGAATCCGATCTCCATGTATGCACGCTCACTCTATCATAATCGATTACTCATTTAGTGCTGGTTGAATTGGTGGTTGAGTTGGTGGTTGAATTGATGGTTGAATTGGTGGTTGAATTCGACCTTCTTCTCCATTTCTTGCATTTATCCTTGATGGTTCACCTACTTCATTTCTCCTTTCTCCAACTAATCTTCCACTTCTCCTTACGATCGTTGGTTGTTCTGATGCATTCTTTCTTCTAGCCATTTCTCAATTTTAGTAACTTGTTAAAAATTATTCGAGATTTCTTTCTTGTTACCCCTGATTCTTCCAATTCACAAGGTTGATCTTCTACTCATCCCTGTTTCTAGCGCATATGTAGTTGCAGGAAATCCCACACTACACCCCTCACTCGAATTTGCTTAATTAATCCATTTGAAGATGAGTGACAATATATTTTATTGACTGTTTTCTTGAAAGGTTTACAAAGAAATGTAGAACAGAGCTAAAGAAATTACAATCACTCTTAATTTTCTCTCCTAATGACTTGCTCCACCATTCAAAAGAATCCCCTACAACAATGACTAATTCAACCCTTTATATAGGGTAATACATGTGGATGACAAACTAAGTCTGTCCTTTATTTTCGGGAATAACTCGCGAAGTGTCGCGAGTGTTATAAATATTTTTCCTTGCGACACTCCTAAATTTCGCCAAGTCTTCACACTTTTCTCACGTTCTGACTTTCGTCATCTAATGCGTCATTTAAATCACTTCCTTGCGACGCCTTCGCAACGTAGTTGTTTATTACTCTCTCAAAATACTGATGCCGCGATATTCTGCTCCTACAAGTTTCATTCCCTAACGTATCTTTCAAGTCGTGCATATTGAAAACATAACTGCGAAGCTGTGAATGATTATACTCTAGTTAGACATAATATTAAGGAATTACAATACGAAGTATAACGCTTATCTTTTGAACTTTGTATATAAGATATCAACATAATCATATGAATGTTATTGTGATTGTGATTATGTATCGGTATGGATGAAGATTTTGTCCTAGTGTAGATGGTGGATTTTCGACAAAGGCTAAAATCGTAAACCCATACTTATATGTATTCCTGATCCAGCAATCAGATGAATATCGAGGCTCGTGTCTCTTATCGAAAGCATGAAAGATCATTCTATGAGAATCCTTGACTGAGAATACTGTCTCTTGGAGTATATATAGATATGTAGTCTCTCAGCTGAGGCAACGGCATATCTCATGAATACTGAGCAATTTCAGTAATTACTTCTATATAGAATCGAAAGATTAGACGGCTCCTAGACAAATTGCTCAAGCTAGTATAGAGCAATAACGTCTTCAGGATGTAACAATGTTTTCCCTGACTATATGAAAGAAGTATAACGCTTCAACAATCTCATATCACTCAATTCCTGAATAATTAACGCTCCTAGACGATCGTACTAGTATAGAGCCATTAATTAATTATTTTCAAAATCAATAGATTCAAATCCCTGGAAAATATTCGATATTTTCATAATATTTCGTTACTTCAATTTATGGTTCTTCCCAAAGAGAATTCCATGGGTTAGTAATAAATATTCAACACACGGCATTTGAGCTACCTTTGAGTAAGCCCCACCAAAATGGTGTAAGTGTACTCAACGATGATGCACTAACAATCACCGCACGAACAAGTATTTCAAAATACGACGAGACGATGAACCTATACAAAATAGGAAGGAAAAATAATAAATAATTAAGAAAAAAAATTGACCAAGGCACTGGGAGCATGGTCCCACTGACCGGCTGGACGTGCCGTGGTCAATCCCACGCCAGTTTCATATTTTTATCATATTTTTATTATTTTCTTTGAGTTCATGAAAAACCTTTCACTTGAACAAATATCTTTTGTTTTGAGGAAACTCCTCGCCATGGTGTTTCCCTCACACCAAAGAAATAATATAAAATTAAGGAAAATATTGTGGGGTCGTGATTATTGGCCAACCGGCCATGCCCTGATCCCGGCCGGCCCCACACCTCATGGTTCCTCATTATTTTATTATTATTTCCCTAATCTTATGAAAACTCCTTAATCTCATGATATTTCCTTGATCCCTTGAAAAATAATATAAAATTAGAGAAACCCGTGGGACCGGGCCATGGCCGGCCGGTCATGCCCAAGAAGACCCCACATGCCCTATTTTATTATTATTATATTTTTCATGTTTCCTTAATCCCATGAAACTCCTTGATTTCATGATGTTTCCTTCAAATTATGAAATTCCTTCAAATTATGGGAAAATACACAAAAATACACAAAATTAAGGAAACTTGTGGGACCGGGCCCAAGCCTGGCCGGTCATGCCCTAGTTGGTCCCACAAACCCCTTATTCTATTATTATTATTTTTATATTTCCTTGATTTTATGAAATTCCTTGATTTCATGATATTTCCTTCAAATTATGAAAATTCTTTCAAAAATTATGAAAATTCTTTCAAATCATGAAATAATACATAAAATAAGGGAAACCCACGGACCGGCCCTAGCCGGCCAACCATGCTCAAGCCGGTCCCACACGCCCTTATTTTATTATTATTAATATTTTTGTTTCCTTCATCTCATGGAAACTCTTTGATTTCAACAAAAACTCCTTGGTTTTAACAAATTCCTTGGTTTTATCATATTTCCCTAAAATCATGAAAGTATTATAAAAATTGGAGAAAAACGTGTGGGACCAAGCTCCTTGGCCGACCGGCCATGCCTTGGCCATGATCGGTCCCACACCTCATGATTCCTTCACCCTTTTATTATTTTTCCTTCATCTCGTGAAGTTTTGACTCGTTTCATCAAAAACCCCGATTTCTTCATATTTTCTCAAATGATTGCTCAAATGCACATCTGAAAATATCAAAATTCTCAGAATTGAGATACGAACACTTTAGTGACATGAGCATGTTACCTTGACCGACCAAGGTTGGCTTTTGGCTAGCAAGGAGCCGAACCCGCGTATTTACACCATTTGACCTAATTTGTGCAATTGCATGTATTAGGTCCAAAACTCTTCTAAATAATTCTGGATTTTCATAGAATGATCGTCATTCGATCCCGTAACCACCTAGGGCCGATTTCATGACCCCTTGGTCGGTCCCTCACCTCTTCATAATTAATTAGGTTTTATTACCTAAGGTTCAGACGAGCATTATTTTAAAAATGATTAAGCCAACATTTAATCATTCTTTCATGAAATCAACTGGTCTTCAGGAGACCTTGATATTTGCTCACGTGAGCGTCTGGACGCTACATGGTTGATCCATAATCCCATGTAGCCGGTCCCTCCTCAGCTCCGTGGTTAACTTTCAATAAACCATCGGTTAATCATCAATTGATCAAATTAGGGTTTTGAGTCCAAGGTTCATAGTTCCATATTCAAACGCTAATAATTTTACGTTGATCCAGTGATCAGCATTTTATTTATCATACTCGGTTCAATTACCAGTACATTATTCGGTCATACTACCAATAATTCATCGAATGAGCAACATTTGCTCAAACCAAGGAATATTGGTTCAACTATCAATAATCAACAATTCATCGAATGAGCAATATTTGCTCATGTCAACTTATTCACACATCATATCTCTGTCTCAACAGACATGTTCAATTCATGAGTCTCAGAACATTTCCAAATCACGTTCGACTCAACAAAACAAGGACTCATCGTCCCCATGAAGTCATGAAGTTAGCAAATCGACTAACTAAATACACGTCCTGCCTTGCAGACTCCACAATCACACGAGACATCAATCGTGTTACATGGGGGATATTAACTAGGGTTTTGGTCTGGCGTTCTACGGCACGTGTGTTCAAACACACGATGGAATGTGAGCAAGTCGTGCAATCCGGTTGAAGGAGTTAACAAAGTAGTGGATGGAAAATCGACCAAGTCTCCGCACGATGAGCAACTCGTTTCAAACACGATTTCCATTTCCCCACTCCTTGACTCCTTTAATCGTCACACTTCATGGGATCATGGTGTCTACAATTTCAAAGAATATAAATAAGTCCCCAATCATGATTGAAAAAACAACGAGAATCTCACGTCTTACGTACAACACGAGCTCAACAACTCATCAATTGAGTAACTTCAATCTTTCGTAACTTATCATATTCGTAATTCACAACACACCTACAATCTTCGATTACCATTGATTCCACACATTTCTCGGCTTCCTCCCTACGTATCGACCCATCCTCTCCGTGACCGAATTTACTCTCAGAACGGCGATTGTCTTGGTTTAGGCCGAGTACTACGTTGATCTCTCGAATTCAAAGCACTCCCTTCTTGCAGTGCATCTATGTGAGGTTGAACATTTCGCTCGGTTCAAGGAGTCTCCTCCGTACGGTCGTCTCCTCAATTCCGTAAAAACCAGCAAATCGTTTTGCCCCATCTACACCTAGGAAACAATGTTTTACATTCGTTTAAAGGAAGTAAAATTCATAAACTTGTGTTATGAATCGAAAGGGAAATCGCTAGGCTTATTGGTATTGTTATTCATTACAAATCTTTGGATTACCAATATGTGTGTTTAGTATAACCGCTCATAACTTGTTTATGTTCTTGGTAAAACTATTCATAAGGCCTGACTTTTGTATTGGTATGACTTTTATTAGTGAAATCGATCTTAAGTAATCACCTGAGATGGTATGATCGATTTGTTGTAATTGGTATGACTGTAGTTGCAGGATTTCCCACAACACACCCCATGTAATATTTTCTAGATCTAAATCTATTTCATAACCAAAATAAAGATTAAAGTACTAAAATTATAAAATGGACACAATGATTTTTTTACATGGTTCGATCAATGTGATCTACATCCATGGTTCTTCACTATGATTGTTGAGGTTACATTAATATTACATTTACAATATCCATTAATGAGTATTTTTTAGAGCTCTAGATCTAGTTTTTGGGGAAGAAGATGATAAAGAAAATAAAGTCTCTCTCTGCAAATATCTCTATCCTTACAAAAATGTGTATCCTATCTCTCTTACAAAATTGTGTCTATCCTCCTCTTTCTCTCTCCTACTCTTCTCTTTATATAGGTGTTTACATAGTGGATGACAGCACACATACATCTCATATTACCCTTCATTTTCGGATCCCCTGCTACGTTCTCTCAGGCTCTCTTTATAATTTCGCAGGCTCACTTTCTCTCTATCATTTTCGCAAGCTCTACTACATTCTCGTAAGCTAATGAAATGGATTAATTTCGCACGCTAAGAAAATATGTTGTTGCGAGATTCTGCTCCTACATCTTGCCTCTTTTTTCTTGAATATTGCTTGAAGGGCGATCTTTAAGAAAAAATCCGTTGTTGTAGTAGTCTTTAATCTTTGTTGATGGAGGAATGAGCGAAAGAATATTGGACTTGAAAAAGTACGTACTTGCCTCTATTCTTTTGTGAAGTTCCGGAGCTTTGCAAAGTAAATAAGAAGTATCATCTCTTGAAGTATGCAAAGTATGAAGTATCCTTGAAGAAGTATAAGAAGTACTCAATCCTCGAAATATAAAAAGTATTCGTCCTTGAATGAGAATAAGAAGCATTGCCTCTATTCATGCGAAATTATCCATTTTTGGTGAGGATTCTTGTTGTTCACTAGTGAACATCCATTTTGGAAACGATTCTTGCCGAGAAGATAAAGAACATAAAATGTTTTCTTGGTAATCCATAGTTGCCTCTGTTCTTTATCTATGAGGGTAGAATCCTTGAGAAAATGTTGAATGAGCGAGTTGTTTCTTCATTCTTATCTTGCCTCTGTCTCATGTTTTGTGCTCATGCAATAGTATAATCTCTTCAAGTTGCTTAAAATTGTGCGAAATAATTGAGCGAAATAATCACATCTTGCGAAATAATCACATTCTGCGAAACTCTGACACATTCTGCGAAATTCTGCGATATTATTCCGTAAAGTTTTGTAAAATGCTTGTGCGCATATAATGCTTATGTAATAATTATGTTATGAAATGTGTATGCGATGTTTATGCCATGAAATGCTTATGCGATGCTTTCATGATGCGAGTGTGATGCTTATATGATGAGAATGCTTATCTATTGCAATGTATAGCTAATGTTTGTGTTACTTAGCTCATTTTGCCGCTCTAAAATTGATGTAGCTTTAAGTTGCTTCCATTTTTCATTTCTCTGGATTTTTCTTTAGTATATGCATTCATCTTCGTATATTTATTGTTCCTCGCAAGTTCTTACTTGTGCTTCATCTTTCCATATTCCTGCACTATTAGTATTGCATAATAATATGATCATAATATCAAGTGTGCGTCAGTTTCACTATCTCATTTTCATTTCCATGTACATATTCGCAAGATTATTTGCTTACATATAATCATTTTCGCAATCTTATTTGCTTACTCATTTTTGCAAGCTTATTTGCTTACTTTTTTATGTGGTCTTATTTTGTCTTCCTAGTTAAAGGTCTTATTTTGCCACCTCTTGTCATTGCGACAAAATCGCAGGCCGTCTTTAAACTTTCATGTAATGACCCATTGATCTTGTCTTATCATTTCTCTAGTATTATTGCCTCTGCAGGATGTTTTTCAAGCGATAATATGACATGCCTAAATATTCTTGCGAACATAAAGCCCCATGACATTGCCGTCTTGCGACGAAATCGCAGGACGTCCTTACACTTTCATGTACGGACCCATTGATCTCGTCTTATCTTTCTCTTTTGTATTATTGCCTCTTCAGGATTGTTGCACAAATATGACATGCCTAAATAATCTTGCGAAAATAAAGCCCCATGACATTTGCGTCTTAAGACACTTATCAGCTCCCTAATGGAGGGTGCCGCCCTTATCTTCCCCCTGGTTGCCCCTTCAAGGAGACGTACCTCTACCATACAAGGTTTGGTCCTCCCATTCGGTCTTAACAACAACCAGTTGTTTTCGCAGCCTCTTATCCCTTTTGCCTATAGGGCTTATGGTTACGAGACTGCACCCTAAGTGGGGTTTTCTTCGGGCCGAGTGCATCATAGCCAAGACTTGCCAAGAATGGCCGAGACGCTTCAAACACCCCAGGAACTCTTGGCTCAACCGTGTACCTCGGCGCCTTGATCAGATGCTGCACTCCTTAGAAGAGACCCTCAGTCGTCCAACCTAAGTCATAAGCTTAGGTTGAAAATCCAAGGTACCTCTCCTGGATGGGCTTTATTGACCCCAAATCTCCATGACTCAGGTTCCAGGGGCGGTGTAACCTTTTCCCTGAGCCATGCAACAGGTACCCCCCTTCTATGACGTACTTTAGGTCTTACATTTTCCTCTTGCGAAATTTTATTCGCGAACTAGGGTGTACGCCATAAAGGTTCGCCCCATTTTAATCTTAGATTTTTATGGATCTTAGATTGTCTCTTGCGAAATTTTCGCGTTTATTTATTCTCTCATTCATTCTTTCATTTCTGTCATTTCTTTCTTTCATTCTTTCATTCTTATAATATCATATCATTCGAAGCAAAGTAAATATTCAAGAGAAATTCTAATGCATTGTAATTCTGAAATCTTTGTAGTTATGAAATTCTAATGCATTGTAATTCTGCGATTGTATCGCATTTTGTAAATCAAATAAAAAAAATCTTTTATTTTCTGTAAAAGAATTATTCTGGAGAAATATATAAATTGAATTTTTTCGGTGTTTTGTAATTTTGAAATCTTAGTAATCTTTGTAATATTTGAAATCTTGAATTCTTAAAATCTTTGTAATTGTGCGATTGAATCGCTTTTTGTAAATCAAATCAAAAATCTTTTATTTGTTTTAAAAGTAAAATGTTCTAGGAAAGTGGTACTTAGATTTTGTGGTTTGCTGTTGCTGTCGTCTCACGCATAGTATATGGTTTGCTTGCGAAGCTGACACCCTTGAAATGTATAAACGTCGCACAAAGAAATGTAATTATCTCGCAGCAAAAAGAAGTGTGAGAAATGAGACTCGAACTCTTAACCTGCCTCTTGCGTATTCTCGCACCATACCAACTGTGCTAACCCTCTCTTGCAAAATATCTTTGCGAAACTCTTTTCTATGCGAAATAATTATGAACCAACTTTGTATAAATTTCGCATAACAAAAATAAATTGCGAGAAGAAAGAATTGATCCCGCGACCTGTTGCTTGCATTTATGCCTCCTGACCAACTGTGCAAGCTTCTTTTATACGAAATTATCGCACACTTGTTAAAACTTATCTTCCTCTGGTAGTCCAAAAAAGATGCGAAAAATTCGCGGGAGGTGGGAATTGAACTTGCGTCTTCAAGCTCATTGTCTTCACCTCTGACCAACTTCGCTGGCTTTAGTTTGCGAAATATTTGTGCGAAATATCCATGCGAAAAATACACGTTCGTTGGGATTTTGAACACGCGACCATGAACTCATTAACTTCGCAGATGACCAACTGTGCTACCTTTTGTTTGCGAAATAATGAAACAATATTGCGAAATTGTTCATTTTTTTGCCCTCTGTAAAAAGAAGAAAACTATGCTCTCAGGCGAATTCGAACTTGCGACCACGAACGCGCATACCGTTCTCTTGACCAACTGTTCAAGAACCTCTCTGCGAAATTAACGCACAACTTTTTTCTCTTACTCTTCGATTATCCCTTGGAGAAGAAAATGAAAAATATGCATGTGTGCGAATTCGAGCCCATGACCTATTAGTTGTTCGCTCAGCCTTGAACCATCTGTGCGAATTTCTGTTTGTGATAGAAATCACAGCGTCTGCCTCTTATCTTCTTTTCGTTCTTCCTTAATTTCTTTCAACAATTTGCCTCTTGCTTTTTCTCCTGAACATGGAAATCTTCCATTGAAACTTTAGTTTTCTTCCCTGAATTTCACCACAGCAACTAATTTTTTCTCTTACTCTTTTCATGTCTTTGAATTGTTGATGATGTTTACTCCCTGAAAGTGTGATTTCTTCCATGAAATTTCCATTTTTGAACCTAAACTTTGTAGATCTATAAAAATATGAACAATAATTAATCTTCATGGAAACTTCTTAAACCAATAAACTACAGGAAGGATAAATCCTTTACTCTCACTGTTTCTAGCGCCAAAATGTAGTTGCAGGATTTCCCACAACACACCCCATGTAATATTTTCTAGATCTAAATCTATTTCATAACCAAAATAAAGATTAAAGTACTAAAATTATAAAATGGACACATGGATTTTTTACATGGTTCTATCAATGTGATCTACATCCATGGTTCTTCACTATGATTGTTGAGGTTACATTAATATTACATTTACAATCTCTATTAATGAGTATTTTTTAGAGCTCTAGATCTAGTTTTTGGGGAAGAAGATGATAAAGAAAATAAAGTCTCTCTCTGCAAATATCTCTATCCTTACAAAAATGTGTATCCTCTCTCTCTTACAAAATTGTGTCTATCCTCCTCTTTCTCTCTACTGCTCTTCTCTTTATATAGGTGTTTACATAGTGGATGACAGCTCACATACAGCTCATATTACCCTTCATTTTCGGATCCCCTGCTACGTTCTCTCAGGCTCTCTTTATAATTTTGCAGGCTCACTTTCTCTCTATCATTTTCGCAAGATCTACTACATTCTCGTAAGCTAAGGAAATGGATTAATTTCACACGCTAAGAAAATATGTTGTTGCGAGATTATGCTCCTACAATGACCAACTCTAGTCATTGGGGAACCGATCCTAGTAAGATGTGCAACCGATCACAAAAGGGGAACTGATCCTTGTAAGAGGTGCAACAAGTTTTTAGCTATTGGGTAACCGATCCTATGAACATGTGCACCAAATACACGTTAGATACCATATATATGTGGGAACCGATCCTAGTACCTAGTCAACCAAGTTTTGGTAACTGGCATGACTAATTCTAGTACCCACATGGAGGTAGAATCGAAACTTGTTTTGGTAGAACCGTGAAACCCATGATTGGTGATTTGATGGGATAATCAATCACATAGTTCTTGGAAGTCATATGAACCAATTCTAAACTTGTTTGGAAGTGTGGAAAATCGGTTCAAAGATTGTAAATATGAAAAAGGATTTACAAAGTAAAGATGTCGACATACTTTGAACATGTGCAGTAACTCTTATCTTTTATTGTTCAAAGATATTCCTTAATAGCTAAAGGAGAATTCCGGATCGAAATAAATTGAGAATCTTTTAATTAAGGTTTTTAGTTTTATATGCTTTTAATTTCTAGCAATTAAAATGCATATCTTTAGAAAATAAAAATTGGTAATGCGCATTTACTAATTGGAGATTTTCTACTGAGATTTCGGTTAATATTTGGACAGAGTATTTCCAGGAATTATGGAAACCGAATTTGGAAATATATTGCATATCTTGAGAATATTTCCGGTTTTCGAAATTCCTTGGTGTCCAAACTTCCTTGGTGTCCAAACTTCCTTGGTCTATAAATATTGAAGTTTGCATTTCGAGCAAACTAATCCTCAGAGCCAGCAAAACTACCTTGTTGTGTTGTTACTGGTGGAGTCATCTATTCGGAGAGGAAAGTACCCTAATTAGGTGAAATCTCTTACGACCGCTCGTTTTAAAGACTTCTTTGGGATTGGGAAGCTCTATGAGTACCGTTGGTGGGAAACTAGATAATTGCAGTTTATTATTAGTTTTCGATTGATTTGATTGACTAACGGTTGTTGAACTTTGATTGCACATAGTTTGTTTATGCTTGAGAATCTTCTCTTCTGATATAAGATTCACTCAAACTAGATCGAAGTTTCGACGGGGATCTTTGGACTGTTTGTAGATCTAAAGATGTCTTGTGATA
The DNA here is from genome assembly GCA_023531295.1 of Papaver armeniacum. Classification (NCBI taxonomy): domain Eukaryota; kingdom Viridiplantae; phylum Streptophyta; class Magnoliopsida; order Ranunculales; family Papaveraceae; genus Papaver; species Papaver armeniacum. The sequence continues at coordinate 762,743 of JAJJWW010016006.1, read as the reverse complement.
ATCCATTATTAACAGACTCCGTTCTGTGTGTGATTGATCACAAGAGATTCAAGTTGATTGTGTGCAGGTGTTTATTGAAGATCTAAAATGATTTGAAGACGAAAAAGATTTCTAATTTGGGTTCATAATCTTTGGTGTGCACAAAACTTGATCGGCTGGGGATCCAACTATAATCGGTTTATCCTTGTGATAGATTTGATTGATTAGTTGAGTAGATCGGCATCAATACGTTTCTTTGTGATTTGAAGTATTGATTGCTTAATCTTAACAATTACTTTGGTAGTTGTTGAAAAGATAAATCTAAGGACCGGACAAAGAGTTTATTGGAATAAATGGAAAAGCCTTTTGTCAAACTCATATCACTTGTTTGAAAAGAGTTGTTATCAAACAGATTTGTTGTTCCTTTACTATTTGGAATAAGAACCAAAGGAATTGTTCAAAGTGCATGACTTATTGCAAGTTGGAGGCGCAGGGATATAGACGGAACTAGGTGAACTATAGGTTTAGTTGCTTGGTCTCAACTATACAAAGTTGGTTTAGCTTTTGTATAGCGGTTTAATCCTGAGAGTATTCTATTCTGGACAAGGTCCCAGGGTTTTTCTGCATTTGCGGTTTCCTAGTTAACAAAATCTTGCTGTGTCTATTTCCGCAATTATAATTAGAAGTAAAATACACAAACGTTAATTCATATTTACTTGATAGCAATCCTATTATGTTTGGTTAAGTCCGAACCTTTTATCAAGTATACATACTTCGTTGTTGTATTGTCTCGATCTTGTATCCATAGTCAATCACACAAGTTATCTTGTTATCGTATTGTCTCGATCTCATATCCATAGACGATCACACGAAGTGTGAACCGATTAGTTGTATTGTCTCGACTCAGACCATAGACAATCACTTTCGGAGAAAGTACTTATAGGTGGAATTTTTTTAGATTGAGGTTGTTGATGGTGGATTTTCGTTTAAGGTTATATTTGTAAAAACAAGAGAAAATCATGCGTTGACATCTTATAAAAGATAAAGCCATCTATAAGTGTTGGATACTCCCTCACTTGATTCACCAAGAATGGAACTTGTAGCAATGTCCCATTCTCAGAATTTCATATCACCTTGTATTTCCGTATTCATTATCGGTGTGGCATGATGACTCGAGTGTTACTCATATAGAGTAACACGAACCTCCAAGAACTATAATGAAACCATGTACGAAATACCCGTACAGCCGATTCTCGGTGTGTTATACTAGTCCGAGCCCTCTCGGTGTGTTATACTAGCCCGATTGAGCCCTCTCGGTGTGTTATACTAGCCCGATTGAGCATCCCAAGACCGACCATATCACCGGATATGATTCGATCGCAATCATCCAACTCCACAAGCATGATTGATGACCCTGCATCAATTCCATCACCCCCAAGGTGTATGGAATACACACAAATTGACCCCGCATGGTCGACCATTGGCCTTCGCTGCCAAGAAATCGTCCATACCAAGCATTATGGACGGAAAACCCTAAATTAGGGTTTGCGGCATATTACATGTGCCGCAAAACGGTCTCAACTATCCATCTTCGCAGTATAGATGGAGGGTGTAGATGTAGACTCAAAGGGCCCGGAGCATGTCGACACAATCACCATGTGACCGCCACACACTTGACCAATCGGTCAAAACCAACCATGATTGGTCACAACAAATTGGCCCGCCTAAAAGAGCATGGTCGCGCGGCTTTGAAAGCCAAAATTAGGGTTCAAGCCATCACGCGCCCATCTTCTCCTCCACGAATGGAGGGTCACAGATTAGATTAAGCAGTCCTAAGATACCAAAGCATGACCACCGTGGGCCCATCTACCTCCTCATGCGGTCGGCCAAGGCATATCATGCCCGGTTAACCCCAAAACGCCCGTCAAACTTGTGTGGTTACACCTCCCAGATTGCAAAACTAATCTTGACCACTCAACTTCACCTGGACGAATTGAGTGGCTTAGATCACGTTTTCATGGGATCTGTGAGACATGGGCGTGAACACCACCACCACCTACACGCTAGAGTGACCGACCAAGACCGACCAAGGACGGTTGTCTTGGAACGTGTGCGGGAATATCACGCGGTTACCAATTCCTTTGCGGTAAGAGATTTCGCCGCAAACCGATCTCAACCACTCCTCTTTGCTGGCCAAATTGAGTGGCCCAGATCGCGCTTTCATGAGGGAACGGAATACAGCGCCTACACCATCATGCCGTCAACACGCATGTATGGTCTGTCCTCTCCAAAATCCTTCCCATGCTTGGTTTTGACCAAGCTGAAGAGTGATGCTTGCACACCTCTTCAAAAATCCTAGTATTCATTAACGGTCACAGATGAGTGTCTCAAACATCATCTCATCCGTTAAACTTCACCAGCTTGGTTATATAACCCTGGTCAGAGTTATTTGGTTAGTGAGGAGTCATTACCCATCACTTTACCACACCGCAATGCGGTACTCGATAAAATACACACGATACTTCACAAGTATCGACTTTCTCGAATAACGCATTTATTCAATTCAAAGATTACATGCTATCTTTCGTGGATCCACGATCCATATTCCAGACATCAATCATGTCACAAACTGGGGATACATACTCGGGTATTGGTCTCAAGGTTTACGGTTTTTCTGCGCGGCGTAACGCGCCATCACAAGAACGTGTTAGGAAGTCATGGACGGTTAGAGATGAACAGAGAAGTGGGCAAGACTGGTCGACGCACAACTCCACTACTCCATCACTCCACTTCCTCCACTTCCCACGAGAGACGTGAATGAGGCTCAATGACTTGTATAAATAGGTTCTCCGCCCTATTTCAAACAAGAACACAAGTTCGCACGAGACAAAAAACCAAGTGTTAATACAAATCGTATTCAAACACCCGCAGCCTGCTTGCATCAACCGCAAGCCCGCTCATCTTTCTTACAAAGTCATAAGCAAGCCAACACCTTCACAATCTCAACACCTTCTTCGCTTCCTCCCTAAGATCAACCCCATCTCCTTCACTTTGTGACCGAAACAAGTCCTGGGAACGCCATTTCTTGGTTTAGGCCGGACTTGCATGATTGATCTCTCGAATCTACAAGCACTCACCGCTGTGAAAGGCATTTTTTTAAAGGTTTAAATTCATTCCTCATCCACACCCCAAATTACCAAATTCGGCAGAGTAGTTTTCACCCATCAACAATCAAGCGACCACAAAGGAGGTTGATCTCTCGGTTGCACAAAATTGAATTCTCAATTTTTCTGTTTCCATCTCGCAATGTATCCAAAACAACAGTGGTTCAGATATCATGGGAAGTATAGTTAGAATGCTTTGGAGGATGTCTTGGCAAATCAAGCCGATATCACTGTAAGGTAGAGCGAAACATTCCGCCTTTAGAATGATATAACATCACAATTACAAGAAGGGTCGGCGTGCATCTACTCAGCAAAAGTAAGAAACGCCAATCCTTAGCCAGAGTCACACCTTTACCGGTGGAGAGGAAAAAGAGCCCGCATGAGACTCGGGAAAGATGAACAACATGGTCCAACAACAATGAAGAACCGAGGCAACTCCACAATGGAGAGGACTTGTCCGGAGTACTACAACGTCCTACCGGATAAAGAAATGGAGCCCGCAGCTTACGGATCCCCGCTGAAGATTTACATCTCAAGACCCTTGTCGGCCGTGAAGAAACGCTGAGGAAGGAGAGATCAATCAAGTAACACGTGAGTACAGAGGATGGGAACGTTCAATTCGATCACTCAGCAGTTGATATTACAACACCTCCCATCACTGCAGAGCGAGCAGCTGCAAGTCCCGGCATCTCATCATGTAACACCTCCCAGAGTCACCATAGCAACAACTTCCACTCCTTCATCGTGACGAGGAACCGAGGGGCGAGAGGAGGACCATCTCCCATTATTGCAGACTTGATGGAAAAGGAAGTTCTTGTCAAGACTCAAACGGATATGGCCGCAACTCGGAAAGAGGTACTCACTTTTCTTAAGACATTAATCGATCGATTTCCACATGACCCGCAACAGCCCCGGAGCCAACAAGGAATGAATTCAACGCACCGGAGAAGGTACTTCAATGGCACGGACCTACATGGACCTCGATCAAAGAAGCGACATCGATATGAGCGGTCCTGTCATGGAGGCTCCTACACTGGGGACCGATCCTCACAACGATCTTCCTCGAGTCAATAGTTTCACTGGTTCGGGTCCGCTGAGGCTCTACACTGGGACCGATCCACAACGATCTTCCTCGAGTCAATAGTTTCACTGGTTCAGCCCGGTCCTGTCATGGAGGCTCCTACACTGGGACCGATCCTCACAACGATCTTCCTCGAGTCAATAGTTTCACTGCTTCGGGCCGGTCCCGTCATGGAGGCTCTACACTGACCGATCCTCACAACGATCTTCCTCAAGTCAATAGTTTCACTATGAACCGGACTCGAGTCAATAGTTTCACTAGGTGGATCGGGAAGCGGTTTCTCTAGTGGAAAGTTTATGCAAACTTTCACATCTCTCAAGAATCGCCACGAGACGTTTTGCTTGCTATCAACCAGAGGAAGGTCACGACCGTGACCTACATGTCACCGCACGCATCAAGGATTCAGAGTTCAAGACGACCTTTATCTACACAGGATCGTCTTCATTACTCTCAAGATTCCCAGACATCCAAGGCTCTCCCGTGCAAGGTCGTACGGAAGCCTACCACAATGACGGACTTCGAGGGAAACCAAACCAAGACATACGGAGAAGCTCCGTGGAAAGAATCGCACAAGTTCGTTGCATCCCACTCCCCATGTGGGCGTCAATTCGGGAAGAAGACCGACTTGCATCATTGAGGGCTAGTACCCACGATGCATCTTTGCCGACGAAGCATTCTTCTCCATACTTGTGAAGCCACAACCCACGTTCACACGAGGAGGGAACGAACTTTTATGGCGAGTCGTGACCGGAAAGGAAAACGGTATACCAAGAAATCGCCATTATCAGCAGAGAGACTGCTACCCGTCTCTCCACCTAATGGAATGCTACAACAAAGAACGAACCACAAGAGCAAGTGCTAGATGCTCCACAACAAATGTAAAGATGGCACCAACTCTACAACCGATGAAATTGAAATCGTTGAGGAATCTCCTAGGCCTATCTCCATCACCAAACCTTGTGTACGGATAAACGCACGAAGCTCGTGCAACTTCTCAAAGAGTACCAGACATATTTGCTTGGAGATATGAAGAAATGCCGATGAAAATTGGTCACCCATCATATACATGTCATACCCGTATCCAAGTCGGTTAAACAGCTTGTAGTTCATACATGAGGAAAATGGATAGATCGGTGCTTGATAGACTTCGAGAGACTTGAACAGTGTGTCGCTCCAAAACGATCCTCCTCTCGCCTAACATCGACATGTTAATAGATACAACCAATGGACACGGCATGTTCTCCTCCATGGATGGATGTAGCGACTACAAAAAGATAAGGATGTACGAGCATGATGCAAGTAAGATATCTTTTTCGAACTCCTCTCGGAAATTTTTATCATACCATGCTTTGCCATTTGGTTTAAAGAGTGCTTGGTTCAACGTATAACCGCTCTATGACGGTAATCTTCCACTGGAGCCGATACCTCAAGGGAGCAGCCTCAAGAAGATAACGATGTCCAACCGTCATATCGAGAGAGATCCGGGCGAGTTACTCTATCGGACAAAGGGTCGAACAAGATCCGGGTGAGTCACTTTATCGACAAATGGCATGTCTATCACGCTATATTGGAGAATCCGCGCTTTTGGTCATCCTCCGGAGCTCATTGAACGCTCATCTACAACAACATATGCCCCGATAGAAAGAACCAGCCTGCCTAAGAGCCTCATAATGTTTGTAGGGGCATATATCTCACCAACAAAGCGATACAACATTCAGCCTTCTCCGTAAGCGCTTCCTTGAAGCAAGAAGAGGAAAACCACCAAGATACAACATCATGCGCGTCCATCAACTCCAACTCCAAATTACCACGTGCACGAATCCCACAATGATGAAACAACGTCCAAGGTATTCCATACCCGGCTCGACAACAACCACTACGGACAAACCATGTAAACCACGCTTGGGGATCGAGGCTCAAAGATGAAGTTCCTTCACCGTCACCAAGGACTTCTTCAACATGAGAAAGATGGTCACCAAGAATCATGGATTCGCAAGGGTAATCGAATCAAGAGGAAGCCACTTCAACGCTCCCTCCAGCCAGGAAAGCCGCTTCAATGGTCTATTCAAGAGCCGCCGCAACGCTCTCTCCGAGACCCACGTTCGCTTCTGTAATCCTTCTTCAACACTCTCTCCAGACCCACCTCAACGGCCGCATCAAACCACTTTAACATCCTCTCGAGACGTTTCAACACTCAAGCCGCATCAATAATCAAGCGCTCCTGGTCAAGTTATCTTTGATGTACTCATTGCTCAACATACGTCTCATCCATCCTTCATAAGGGCCCAAATGAGCATGAAAAACCTAAAAGTCGATAGGAGAAGAGTTATCTTGTGGAATGATATTTTCCTATAGTTAAAAAGGCGCGGTGAACAACTCATCATCAATGTTCTGCATATCTTTGAAGCTTTCAACACCTCCCGACTTGGCACCAAAGATTATCTCCAAGACATCTCAACAGGGATTCTTTTCTTCCACAATGAAATAAAAGACAGGAGTTAGAACTTGTATGAAAATACAGGAGAGATGTAGTCACACGGCAAGACACAACTCACATCGGAGCACACAATGGCCGGTCCAAACACCATTCAAGTCCTAGACAAATTTTAGTCCGATACAAATTTTAGTCCGGTACAAATTTTAGTCCGTGCAAATTTTAGTCTGGTGTTGATTTCAAGACCGGTACAAGTTTCAAGACCGGTACAAGTTTCAAGTCCACAAAGTATGTGGGTGAGACTCACGTTCAATCAAGCGGACACAACAAGCCCACATTTGATCAAGCGGCGCAGAGTCCCACGAACGAAGCGGGTGCATCACCAGTCGATTAGGCACAACCCCACGATCGAGTGAAGCGGGCGCAATAGCCCCTCGACCAAGCGAGGCATAGCAAGGTCGATCGAAGCAGTAAATGCCGACATCATACTAGGGAAACACTCTCCTATATGCCTTTTGAACGTGACATACTCCAAGGACAGGATGAGCCGTCCCTCCTGGTAACATCTAACTTTGCCTCATAAGTTTTATCTTTAACTGTCACCATCTCATGCCTACCACACAATAGTGTAACCATTATGTGCTAGGCAGTGATAGACACATTTATGTGTCTATATTAGTCTCAATTCTCTGTAATGTTAGTACTCGATTTTCCGTTTATTTTGGTATTTTATGTCTTTGTAGGTGTTTTTGGAGAAATAAGCTTTTGCGGGAAAATTGGCTCGAAAAGTGGTGTTTGCGCTCGTGGGAGAAAATTACTATTCGGACCCCTCATTTGGATAAGGGGCACCTCAATTACTAAGGGGCGACCACTTGCTATTCGCACCCCGGGAATGGATAAGGGGCAACCCATCCTCTTCATTCAAATCCGTTTTGGTAAGGAAACCGAATTATCATCTGTGAAGGTTCTTGTGAATCATATGGGAGAGAGTTAGTCCGGGTTTTGCTTGGATTAGGATTGTTAATATCTGTTATGCTAAAACAGGATAAGTGTGTGCTCAAGAGTCGAATAAAAAGAGGACTCCATGGTTCTCTCGGTGAACGAGTAAAGAGGAAGTTTCGGTAATTTGTTGGTTAATGAAGGAAGGTTCGCAAGCGTTAAGGGAATATATGGTTCATAGACTTCTTACCCATCTATTTTTGAAGTTCGGGAAGCTCGGATTGACGCGTGAAATAAAACGAGGAAAGATGTTTCTTCTCGGCAAAAACAAATGGAGAGTACGGGATTCTGTTTCTATATTTGGGAAGTTCGTGAGGATTTAGGGAAGGATATCTTCTCTGCAGGATTCCAATATATCTTGGATAGAAAGATTTGGATAATCACAGAGCCGCATACGAGAGGAATACAAGGAGGAATTATCGTAACTTGCCGCGGGGAAAAGAAAGCAGAGATATACTCGGGATTTATTCGTCTGTGGTGTATAAAAAGAAGCAGTGGAAGCCAGAAAAGTGGGTCGAGACCTTGGGGGGAGGTTAAGGAGCATTGCAGAGCAAAATCGCAAGTTGCAGAGAACATACAGGCAAGAGGAGGAAGAAGAACAAAGAACAACACTTAAGGAAAGTCGCAGAATCCGTGACCTATACTTTCAAACTCTAAGCCTTTGTAACAATTTTTCCAACAATTATATTAAGTTTGCAATGGGTCGGTTAGGGTTCCTCCAGAATCGCGGTGACTTCAACAATTATATCTCATACAAAGTCGATTTTTTCTTGAATAAAACACCTATTCAGCCCATGCGTTATTATTTTGAGCGTGTTTTGAGCATGAGGATGTTGATGGTGGATTTTCGTTTAAGGTTATATTTGTAAAAACCAGAGAAAATCATGCGTTGACATCTTATAAAAGATAAAGCCATCTATAAGTGTTGGATACTCCCTCACTTGATTCACCAAGAATGGAACTTGTAGCAACAGTCCCATTCTGTGAATTTCATATCAGCCTTGTATTTCCTGTACTCATTATCAGTGTGGCATGATGACTGAGTGTTACTCATATAGAGTAACACGAACCTCCAAGCACTATAATGAAACCATGTACGAAATACCCGTACAGTGATTCTCTCGGTGTTATACTAGTCCGAGCCCTCTCGGTGTGTTATACTAGCCCGATTGAGCCCTCTCGGTGTGTTATACTAGCTCGATTGAGCATCCCAGCACTCGACCATATCGGTCCGGATATGATTCGATCGCATCATCCAACTCCACAAGCATGATTGGATGACCCCGCATCAATTCCATCACCCCCAAGCGTGTATGGAATACACACAGCCGACCCCGCATGGTCGACCATTGGCCTTCGCTTGCCAAGAAATCGTCCATACCAAGCATTATGGACGGAAAAACCCTAAATTAGGGTTTGCGGCATATTACATGTGCCGCAAAACGGTCTCAACTATCCATCTTCGCAGGTATAGATGGAGGGTGTAGATGTAGACTCAAAGGGCCCGGAGCATGTCGACACAATCACCATGTGACCGCTTTACACACTTGACCAATCGGTCAAAACCAACCATGATTGGTCACAACAAATTCGTCGCCTAAAAGAGCATGGTCGCACGGCTTTGAAAGCCAAAATTAGGGTTCAAGCCATCACGCGCGTCCATCTTCTCCTAAGACGAATGGAGGGTCACAGATTAGATTAAGCAGTCCGTTATACCAAATGACCACCGTGGGCCCATCTACCTCCTCATGCGGTCGGCCAAGGCATATCATGCCCGGTTAACCCCAAAACGCCCACAAACTTGTGTGGTTACACCTCCCGGTTGCAAACTAATCTTGACCACTCAACTTCACCGGACGAATTGAGTGGCTTAGATCACGTTTTCATGGGACGGTGAGACATGGGCGTGAACACCAGCCTACCACCTACACGCTAGAGTGACCGACCAAGACCGACCAAGGACGGTTGTCTTGGAACGTGTGCGGGAATATCACGCGGTTACCAATTCCTTTGCGGTAAGAGATTTCTGCCGCAAACCGATCTCAACCACTCCTCTTTGCCGGTCAAATTGAGTGGCCCAGATCGCGCTTTCATGAGGGAACGGAATACAGGCGCCTACACCATCATGCCGTCAACACGCATGTATGGTCGGTCCTCTCCAAAATCCTTCCCATGCTTGGTTTTGACCAAGTCAAGAGTGATGCTTGCACACCTCTTCAAAAACCCTAGTATTCATTAACGGTCACAGATGAGTGTCTCAAACATCATCTCATCCGTTAAACTTCACCAGCTTGGTTATATAACCCTGGTCAGGAGTTATTTGGTTAGTGAGGAGTCATTACCCATCACTTTACCACACCGCAATGCGGTACCTGCATAAAATACACACGATACTTCACAAGTATCGACTTTCTGAATAACGCATTTATTCAATTCAGCATTACATGCTATCTTTCGTGGATCCACGATCCATATTCCAAACATCAATCATGTCACAAATCGGGGGGATACATACTGGGGTATTGGTCTGGCGGTTTACAGCGTGCAGCGTGCAACGCGCCATCACAAGAACGTGTTAGGAAGTCATGGACGGTTAGAGATGAACAGGAGAAGTGGGCAAGACTGGTCGACGCACAACTCCACTACTCCATCACTCCACTTCCTCCACTTCCCACGAGAGACGTGAATGAGGCTCAATGACTTGTATAAATAGGTTCTCCGCCCTATTTCAAACAAGAACACAAGTTCAGACGAGACATAAAAACCAAGTGTTAATACAAATCGTATTCAAACACCCAGAGCCTGCTTGCATCAACCGCAAGCCTGCTCATCTTTCTGTTACAAGTCATAAGCAAGCCAACACCTTCACAATCTCAACACCTTCTTCGCTTCCCTCCCTAAGATCAACCCCATCTCCTTCACTTTGTGACCGAAACAAGTCTGGAACGGCCATTTCTTGGTTTAGGCCGGACTTGCACAGATTGATCTCTCGAATCTACAAACACTCACCGCGCAGTGCATTTTTTTTAAAGGTTTAAATTTATTCCTCATCCACACCCCAAATTACCAAATTCGGCAGGAGTAGTTTTCACCCATCAACAACTGGCGACCACGGTGGAGGTTGATCTCTCGGTTGCACAAAATTGAATTCTCAATTTTTCGGTTTCCATCTCGCAATGTATCCGAAACAACAACGGAGTGGTTCGAGATATCATGGGAAGTATAGTTAGAATGCTGGAGGATGTCTTGGCAAATCAAGCCGGTATCACCAGAAGGTAGAGCGAAACATTCCGCCTTTAGAATGATATAACATCACAATTACAAGAAGGGTCGGCGTGCATCTACTCAGGCAGTGCAAGAAACGCTGAATCCTTAGCCAGGAGTCACACCTTTACCGGTGGAGAGGAAAAAAGAGCCCGCAGGAGACTCAGGAAAGATGAACAACATGGTCCAGTCAACAATGAAGAACCGAGGCAACTCCACAGCGGAGAGGACTTGTCCGGAGTACTACAACGTCTACCGGATAAAGAAATGGAGCCTGCACTTACGGATCCCTCGCTGGAAGATTTACATCTCAAGACCCTTGTCGAAGCCGTGAAGAAACGCTTGAGGAAGGAGAGATCAATCAAGTAACACGTGAGTACGAGAGGATGGGAACGTTCAATTCGATCACTCAAAGAAAGGTGATATTACAACACCTCCCATCACCAGAGCCGGAGCAGCTGCAAGTCCCGGCATCTCATCAAGTGTAACACCTCCTAGTAGTCACCCGAGCAACAACTTCCACTCCTTCATCGGGACGAGGAACCGGAGGGGCGAGAGGAGGACCATCTCCCATTATTGCGGACTTGATGGAAAAGCGTGAAGTTCTTGTCAAGACTCAAACGGATATGGCCGCAACTCGGAAAGAGGTACTCACTTTTCTTAAGACATTAACCGATCGATTTCCACATGACCCGCAACAGCCCCTGGAGCCAACAAGGAATGAATTCAACGCACCGGAGAAGGTACTTCAATGGCACGGACCTACATGGACTCGATCAAAGAAGCGACATCGGATATGAGCGGTCTGTCATGGAGGCTCCTACACCTGGGGACCCGATCCTCACAACGATCTTCCTCGAGTCAATAGTTTCACTCTGGTTCAGCGGTCCTGTCATGGAGGCTCCTACACTGGGGACTGATCCTCACAACGATCTTCCTCGAGTCAATAGTTTCACTCTGGTTCAGCGGTCCTGTCATGGAGGCTCCTACACTGGGGACTGATCCTCACAACGATCTTCCTCGAGTCAATAGTTTCACTCTGGTTCGGGGCCAGTCCTGTCATGGAGGCTCCTACACTGGGACTGATCCTCACAACGATCTTCCTCGAGTCAATAGTTTCACTCTGGTTTGGCGGTCTGTCATGGAGGCTCCTACACTGGGACCGATCCTCACAACGATCTTCCTCAAGTCAATAGTTTCACTATGAACCGTGAGGCCGGTGGATCGGGAAGCGGTTTCTCTAGTGGAAAGTTTATGCAAACTTTCACATCTCTCGAAGAATCAGGCGCGCGGAGACGTTTTGCTGCTATCAACCAGAGGAAGGTCACGACCGTGACCTACATGTCACCGCACGCATCAAGGATTCGAGTTCAAGACGACCCTTATCTACACAGATCGTCTTCATTACTCTCAAGATTCTCGGGACATCCAAGGCTCTCCCGTGCAAGGTCGTACGGAAGCCTACCACAATGACGGACTTCGAGGGAAACCAAACCAAAGCACATACGGGAGAAGCTCCGTGGAAAGAATCGGGACAAGTTCGTTGCATCCCACTCCCCATGTGGGCGTCAATTCAGGGAAGAAGACCGACTTGCATCATTGAGGGCTAGTACCCACGATGCATCTTTGCTTGACGAAGCATTCTTCTCCATACTTGTGAAGCCACAACCCACGTTCACACGAGGAGGGAACGAACTTTTATGGCGGTCGTGACCGAGAAAGGAAAAAGCGGTATACCGGATCGCCATTATCAGCAGAGGAGACTGTTACCCAGTCTCTCCACCTAATGGAATGCTACAACAGAAACGAACCACAAGAGCAAGTGCTAGATGCTCCACAACAGTTGCAAGATGGCACCAACTCTACAACTGATGAAATTGAAATCGTTGAGGAATCTCCTAGGCCTATCTCCATCAGCTCAACCTTGTGTACGGATAAACGCACGAAGCTCGTGCAACTTCTCAAAGAGTACCCGGACATATTTGCTTGGAGATATGAAGAAATGCCGGATGAAAATTGGTCACCCATCATATACATGTCATACACGTATCCAAGTCGGTTAAACAGTTGTAGTTCATACATGAGGAAAATGGATAGATCGAGTCTTTGCATAGACTTCGAGAGACTTGAACAGTGCTTTCCAAAACGATCCTCCTCTCGCCTAACATCGACATGTTAATAGATACAACCAGCGGACACGGCATGTTCTCCTCCATGGATGGATGTAGCGGCTACAAACAGATAAGGATGTACGAGCATGATGCAAGTAAGATATCTTTTCGAACTCCTCTCGGAAATTTTTATCATACCATGCTGCCATTTGGTTTAAAGAGTGCCGGTTCAACGTATAACCGCTCTATGACGGTAATCTTCCACTGGAGCCGATACCTCAAGGGAGCAGCCTCAAGAAGATAACGATGTCCAACCGTCATATCGAGAGAGATCCGGGCGAGTTACTCTATCGGACAGTGGTCGAACAAGATCCGGGTGAGTCACTTTATCGGATAAATGTACATGTCTATCACGCTATATTGGAGAATCCGCGCTTTTGGTCATCCTCTGGAGCCGTTGAACGCTCATCTACAACAACATATGCCCGATAGAAAGAACCAGGCCTGCCAAGAGCCTCATAATGTTTGTAGGGGCATATATCTCACCAACAAAGCGATACAACATTCGGCCTTTCTCATAAGCGGTTCCTTGAAGCGGCAAGAGGAAAACCACCAAGATACAACATCATGCGCGTCCATCAACTCCAACTCCGGTACCACGTGCACGAATCCCACAATGATGAAACAACGTCCAAGGTATTCCATACCTGGCTCGACAACAACCACTACGGACAAACCATGTAAACCACGCTTGGGGATCGAGGCTCGGATGAAGTTCCTTCACCGTCACAAGGACTTCTTCAACATGAGAAAGATGGTCACAAGAATCATGGATTCGCAAGGGTAATCGAATCAAGAGGAAGCCACTTCAACGCTCCCTCCAGCAGAAGCTGCTTCAATGGTCTATTCAAGAGCCGCCGCAACGCTCTCTCCGAGACCCACGTTCGCTTCAGAATCCTTCTTCAACACTCTCTCCAGGACCCACCTCAACGGTCGCATCAGAAACCACTTTAACATCCTCTCGAGACGTTTCAACACTCAAGCTGCATCAATAATCTGCGCTCCGGTCAAGTTATCTTTGATGTACTCATTGCTCAACATACGTCTCATCCATCCTTCATAAGGGCCCAGTGGAGCATGAAAAACCTAAAAGTCGATAGGAGAAGAGTTATCTTGTGGAACAGATATTTTCCTATAGTTGAAAAGGCGCGGTGAACAACTCATCATCAATGTTCGGCATATCTTTGAAGCTTTCAACACCTCCTGACTTGGCACCAGCATTATCTCCAGAAGACATCTCAACAGGAATTCTTTTCTTCCACAATGAAATAAAAGACAGGAGTTAGAACTTGTATGAAAATACGGGAGAGATGTAGTCACACGGCAAGACACAACTCACATCGGAGCACACAATGGCCGGTCCAAACACCATTCAAGTCCGGTACAAATTTTAGTCCGATACAAATTTTAGTCCGGTACAAATTTTAGTCCGGTACAAATTTTAGTCTGGTGTTGATTTCAAGACCGGTACAAGTTTCAAGACCTGCATACAAGTTTCAAGTCCGTCGGCGTATGTGGGTGAGACTCACGTTCAATCAAGCAGACACAACAAGCCCACATTCGATCAAGCAGGCGCAGTAGCCCCACGAACGAAGCAGGTGCAGCAGTCCGTCGATTAGGCACAACCCCACGATCGAGTGAAGCAGGCGCAATAGCCCCTCGACCGAAGCAGGCATAGCAAGGTCGATCGAAGCAGGCAAGGCCGACATCATACTAGGGAAACACTCTCCTATATGCCTTTTGAACGTGACATACTCCAAGGACAGGATGACCCGTCCCTCCTCCGGTAACATCTAACTTTGCCTCATAAGTTTTATCTTTAATCATCACCATCTCATGCCTACCACACAATAGTGTAACCATTATGTGCTAGGCAGGGGACTTAATGTTGATGGTGGATTTTCGTTTAAGGTTATATTTGTAAAAACCAGAGAAAATCATGCGCTGACATCTTATAAAAGATAAAGCCATCTATAAGTGTTGGATACTCCCTCACTTGATTCACCAAGAATGGAACTTGTAGCAACAGTCCCATTCTCGTGAATTTCATATCGACCTTGTATTTCTGTACTCATTATCGGTGTGGCATGATGATGAGTGTTACTCATATAGAGTAACACGAACCTCCAAGCACTATAATGAAACCATGTACGAAATACCCGTGGCCGATTCTCGGTGTGTTATACTAGCCCGAGCCATCTCGGTGTGTTATACTAGCCCGATTGAGCCCCTCTCGGTGTGTTATACTAGCCCGATTGAGCATCCTAAGACTGACCATATCAGTCCGGATATGATCTCGATCGCAGATCATCCAACTCCACAAGCATGATTGGATGACCCCATCAATTCCATCACCCCCAGCGGGTATGGAATACACACAACCGACCCCGCATGGTCGACCATTGGCCTTCGCTTGCCAAGAAATCGTCCATACCAAGCATTATGGACGGAAAAACCTAAATTAGGGTTTGCGGCATATTACATGTGCCGCAAAACGGTCTCAACTATCCATCTTCGCAGGTATAGATGGAGGGTGTAGATGTAGACTCAAAGGGCCCGGAGCATGTCGACACAATCACCATGTGACCGCCTACACACTTGACCAATCGGTCAAAACCAACCATGATTGGTCACAACAAATTCGTCCGCCTAAAAGAGCATGGTCGCACGGCTTTGAAAGCCAAAATTAGGGTTCAAGCCATCACGCGCGTCCATCTTCTCCGGCACGAATGGAGGGTCACAGATTAGATTAAGCGGAGTCCGGTTATACCAAAGATGACCACCGTGGGCCCATCTACCTCCTCATGTGGTCGGCCAAGGCATATCATGCCCGGTTAACCCCAAAACGCCCGTCAAACTTGTGTGGTTACACCTCCCAGATTGCAAACTAATCTTGACCACTCAACTTCACCTGGACGAATTGAGTGGCTTAGATCACGTTTTCATGGGACGGTGAGACATGGGCGTGAACACCAGCCTACCACCTACACGCTAGAGTGACCGACCAAGACCGACCAAGGACGGTTGTCTTGGAACGTGTGCGGGAATATCACGCGGTTACCAATTCCTTTGCGGTAAGAGATTTACGCATAAACCGATCTCAACCACTCCTCTTTGCTTGGTCAAATTGAGTGGCCCAGATCGCGCTTTCATGAGGGAACGGAATACGGGCGCCTACACCATCATGCCGTCAACACGCATGTATGGTCGGTCCTCTCCAAAATCCTTCCCATGCTTGGTTTTGACCAAGCAAGAGTGATGCTTGCACACCTCTTCAAAAACCCTAGTATTCATTAACGGTCACGGATGAGTGTCTCAAACATCATCTCATCCGTTAAACTTCACCAGCTTGGTTATATAACCCTGGTCAGGAGTTATTTGGTTAGTGAGGAGTCATTACCCATCACTTTACCACACCGCAATGCGGTACCTGCATAAAATACACACGATACTTCACAAGTATCGACTTTCTGAATAACGCAGTTATTCAATTCAGCATTACATGCTATCTTTCGTGGATCCACGATCCATATTCCAGACATCAATCATGTCACAAACTGGGGGGATACATACTGGGGTATTGGTCTGGCGGTTTACAACGTGCAGCGTGCAACGCGCCATCACAAGAACGTGTTAGGAAGTCATGGACGGTTAGAGATGAACAGGAGAAGTGGGCAAGACTGGTCGACGCACAACTCCACTACTCCATCACTCCACTTCCTCCACTTCCCACGAGAGACGTGAATGAGGCTCAATGACTTGTATAAATAGGTTCTCCGCCCTATTTCAAACAAGAACACAAGTTCAGACGAGACAGAAAAACCAAGTGTTAATACAAATCGTATTCAAACACCCAGAGCCTGCTTGCATCAACCGCAAGCCTGCTCATCTTTCTCGTTACAAGTCATAAGCAAGCCAACACCTTCACAATCTCAACACCTTCTTCGCTTCCCTCCCTAAGATCAACCCCATCTCCTTCACTTTGTGACCGAAACAAGTGGAACGGCCATTTCTTGGTTTAGGCCGGACTTGCACTGATTGATCTCTCGAATCTACAAGCACTCACCGCGCAGTGCATTTGTTTAAAGGTTTAAATTCATTCCTCATCCACACCCCAAATTACCAAATTCGGCAGGAGTAGTTTTCACCCATCAACAGAGGTATATTTGGGTACCCTCGTCTTTTCAATTGGTATCAGAGCAGGCAAACACGAAAAGATCTAACAATCTGTGTTTGATGCGATCCAACCTATAAGACATGAGTCAAAGTAGAGTTAAGCGAGAGCGAAAACTAAAGAAAGACTTAGTTAACGTGTCGCAAGATATGTGCTCAAAAGGAGATAGTTCTTCAATTTCAGGTTTCTCAATTGATGATGTCTCTAACGAGATATCTTTGAGTTTTATACTTGAGATTTCTGATGAAAGATCAAGTGTAAAAACATCTGAACTAAAGGAATTGAGCAAACAATTTCTTATTTGTTCTAATGATCTTCTTTCAGCATTTGAACGGGATTTAACTTTAAAGTTTGAAAATCTCGATGAAGAGCATAACTTGCTGAAAGAAAAATTCTCACAACAAATACAGAGTCTTAAAGACAAAATATGTGCTAATCTTTCTCAAGCTGAGAAAGATCGTAACGCGGCTCTTGAAAAAGTACATTTGTTGGAAGAGAAACTTGTTGAATCTGATGCAAGGATTAACTCTCAACAAAAGAACTTTGAAGAGAAAGAAGGAGAATATCTCACATGAGAAACACGCCTTGAGGCTGATCTAGCTAGTGCTCTTGATAAAATCAAGACGTTGGAAGAAGAAAATTTGGACCTTAAGAAGTTCAATGTTAGCTCAAACAATTTAACCTCAATGTTAGAAGCAAGTAGAAATCATCGTGATACACGAGGATTGGGCTATAAGGGAATAGATGCTTCACGTATTAGCAAAGAGGTAAAAAAATTTAAAGCTACAAATTCTTCTAAACCAAAGGTTTCCACTGATGTAAAAGATGCTCGTAAAGAAGGAAAACCAGTCAAGCCTAAGAATCATGTTCAACCATACTCTTCAAGTATGACAATCAAAGAGAGCACTTCTGCTAATGTCAAGAAAGCAACAAAGTTGAACAAAGAAGAAGAAGAAGAAGAAGAAGAAGAATCGTCAAGCTCCAATGCAAGAGGATCCACAAAAAGGTAACATTAAAAATCAGACTTCGTATGTTACTAAGCATTGTTGCTATTGTGGTAATAAAGGGCATGTGGAATGGAGATGCAATATTCGTAAGATAAAAGATACACTTTCTTTTGTATCAAACAAATTGGCTAAGATTGCTCCCTAAAGGAACTCAGATCGATATTGTCCAAAGTTTAGGCAAAAGAATTATTATAATGATAGTTCAAATTTTTCCTATCGCTCGACAAGGTCATCTTATAAAAGACCCTAATATATAAAGAGAGATGACTTTGTAAATGCTAAGACAAGATCTGATGTTCCAAATTGGAGAAAAGTTGTTTCGCAAAGTATTCAAAAGGACAATCGTCCTAATGGTATGAAGGAGAAAGCTGCTCCTGCGAAACCCAACTCTAAATGGGTCCCGAAGTCCTCTATAGCAAAGAAGGGACCAAAAGTTAGTCACAATAATGACTCTCAGCTGTTAATTGTTGGTGACAATAATTATAAGAGTTTTCTTGAAAGACTAAAGAAAGACATCATGCATGTCTGAAATTCTTGTACTAGTAAACGGTGTGATATTGACACTCTTCATCACAAGTCAAAGAAGAAAAATAAGAGATGGAACAAGAGAAAACAAACCAAGCAAGAGGTCACGAATGATGATACTGTCTTAGTCACTCGTGACGAACAAGACAAATCTCAACTCAACACAACCTAGTTGTGTTAAAATGTGCATGCTCACCTTGGTGCTCAATCTTTTGAAAGGTGAGGAAGCACATGAAAACTGAGCACATGATCTCTCGGTTATTATATGACTAATTAA
The DNA here is from genome assembly GCA_023531295.1 of Papaver armeniacum. Lineage (NCBI taxonomy): Eukaryota > Viridiplantae > Streptophyta > Magnoliopsida > Ranunculales > Papaveraceae > Papaver > Papaver armeniacum. The sequence goes on along the minus strand of JAJJWW010016006.1, from coordinate 743,668 downwards.
CATCTTTAGGGAGATTTCTTTTCTTCTATACTCATACCTTCTCTATCTATATTTGAGCTTTTGATAGAAAAGGTAATTTTGAGTTTATGATGTTGATATCTACTGATCATATATGTGTAGCTCTTGTTTTTACGGTTAAAACGAGCCAAAAATCACTCAATTCGGACATCGTATGCAAAAGTTATGTCAAAAACAGTTTAATCTTGTGATCCGGCACAAGTAACTCTTGTAACCGATCCTAGTAACCGATCCTAGTGACTACTAGTGATTTTGTAACCGATCCTAGTGATAGGTCCATACAATGGAGTGTAAAACTGTTTTGCCCATAACTTCTTCGTCCGAACTCGGAATGATCTCATTCTTTTCGCGTAGGTTTCGCAATTCAATTCCCTACAAGATAGAGGTAATTGCAATACTTGATTCTTTGTTGAATATTTATGGTGTATTGCATTTGTGTTATGGGATGTTTGATTTCGGTTTTCATAACCTTAATATTCGATCTCATATTGTGTGAACCCTTATGGTTTGGGTGAGTTTTTGGTTTAGCGGGATTAAGTTCTAGCCCATGTTGGTAGGCTTTATCAAAGGATCATAAGGGGTTCTGATTGAAACTCATGTGTGAAAAAGTCACAATATGTTGAATCGTTTTGTAATTGCAGGAAATCCTACAATACACACCTCACAAGAATTCATAATATCTAACACATATTTAAGATCAATAACCAATCTCTTTATTAATTGAGTTAGAAATTTTACAAGAAGGAAGTGAAATCAAGAATATTATTGCTACTCTAGACTTTCTCTCTCCTCTAAAATTTCTCTCCACTCTCTAAAAAGATCCCCCTCCTTTCATAAGCCTATTCGGCCCTTTATATAGGACATTACATAATGGATGACAACTAAGTTATCCCTTATTTTCGGATCTGACTTGCGACATTCTCCAAGTGTACAAATGTAAAACCTCGCAACACTCCTAAATCTCGCTAGGTCTTCACCTCTTTCTCGTGTTCTGGCTGTCGTCATCCGTTGCGTCATTTATATTACTCGTCTGCGATGTCTTCGCAATGTGTCGTTTATGAATTTCGCAAGGGCGTTGGTGTTGCGATATTCTGATCCTACATCTTGCCTCTTCTCATGTCTTCTCTGCGAAGGAGAGAATGTCATGAGAACTAATCTTTTCAAAATGCCGCAGTTGTCCATTCCTTTCTGCCGACAAGATTCCGTAAATTAAGCATAACCGTTTACACGTGTTAAATTTTGCCCTTTTACACCGGCACTTTAAATGCTAACCGGTCATCATTTTTTGCCTATTTAAGAAGCGATCCATCGTAAAAATGTCTTCTTTCTTTTACTTCGTCTTCTTCATCTGTAAATCTTCTTTTTGTCGTCTGCAACTTTTTCACTGTTCATCTTTTCATAAATCCTCTTCGTCTTTCTGCTACTGTTCCCATGGAGCCATCAAGGTTTGTTTATTTTGCTGAAACTGATCTTCTTAAAATTGATTTTCTCTGCTGAAATTATTTTATTTGATGTTGTTCATCTTTAGATAATTCCCATATTGTTTCTGGTTCAACAAAAACACTTCCAACACCAAGTTTACAATTCAGAACCCTAATGTTCCCAAGAGTTCGCAGCAAAAATTCGTTGTGAACAAAAGGAAGCCTGCGAATAACAAGGTATTAAGAAACACTTATTCTTTTAATAACAATATTGTTGCCCTCTGTTTCTTATATAATTTGTAATTCGCAGGGTGATGCAAATGTCGAGAGGCCCCCCCAAAAAACCTCGCCATCCTAAAAATGTTGAAACAATTTGTTTCATTTCCTTTGTTTAAACTTTCAAAAACACCTCCTGCGATATCTTCGCAGGCGGAATCCCCTATTCTTATTTGCGAAGATGTCGCTGCAGATTCATCCCATGTAACTAATCTTTCTATAAATGAAAGTCCTGACAATAACCCTGTTGCGAATGAAACCTTTTCTTCTTCTACTGTCCATGCCTCTTCTCTTAACATTGCCTCAACCCCAGTCATTAATCCTCATCAAATCTCGTCTTCCGATGACATACCTATGGCGAAAGATGATTCAACTCTCCCATCTTTTGCCATCATCGCTTCATCATCTGAATCTCTCCCTTTTACTAAAGAAAATTTAGAAGGGATGGATATTTCTTTCAAGGTTTTATCCGCTCTTCTCGATGATGTCAAGAAAGCTTCCACTGATCCTATCAAATTTGGTGTTTGCGAGGTTGCAAGTAAATATTTTGGCTCTGATAGAATGGTTTCGCAAACATCTTTGGAGAAGGAAATTGAAGCTTTGAAAAATAACCTCCAAGCTATGACCTTGAAATGTGACACTCTTCATCTTGAGAATCAAAAGCTTCACAACGTTTCGCTGGATCGTGATAATCTTCGCAGGAAGAATGCGGAATTAAAAGGTGATTTTTTTTTATTTTTTTTATTTTTTGAAATTTCTACTCCACTTTTAAGCTCTAAACCAGAAATGAAAAATGGAGATATATCAATCTGAAACCGTCGCCGAGGAAGCCCGCATGGATAGGGATGCTTGGATGGATCAATATAACCAATTAGATAATCTTCATACGTATTATGCTGATCAAATAGATAACCTTACCAAGGAGAATGCTCAATTAGTCCAAAAGCAAAATTTATTAAGTAATGAATTGTCTCGCCTCTCTTACTTTTTGACTAAAGCTAATCTGGAGTTGGAAACTTTATCAGATGAGAATCAAACCCTATCTCAGGAGAAACGAGTTCTTTTGAATAAGGTGGCGATCTCTTCGCAAGAACTTAACATTTGCCAAAAAGTATGTAATGATCAAGAACGATCTCTCTGCTCATTGAGAAATAAACTCAAAGAAGTAATAGAATCATCTTCTGTGGAGAGAGATAAACTTATTCAGGGTAGAATAGCTTTAAGCATAAAAACAAGTCAACTCAAGGATCAATATTCCAAGTTAGAAGAATCCTATTCCTCTCTTGCTTAAAAAAACACCTTACTTATTTCTAATGAAAGAAATTTTCGATCTCGGTTGAAAGGCTTGGTTGGTGATAAGTTTGACAATGCCATGGATCACTTGGAGAACAGTTTCCTAGCTTTAACTCAATATCTTATCTCGCAAAAGGAAGGTAGTCATGAAATTTGACTGCCTCGACCATTTTTCCTTTGTTAAGTCTTTTTACTACCTCTTCCTTGCGAATCTTTCTCCTATATGATTTTCTTTATTCTTTGTTTTTGTAGAATCTGAGAAAGATCTTCGCTCCTCCCTTTCTACTTTGGAATCTAACTATGCCAAGATTCGTAAAGAAAACGCATTACTTGCTACTTCTCTTGCTCGTTCTCGCGATCGGGCAGAAAGAAGACTTGATTATCTCTCTTACTCAAAAGATATCCAAAGTAGGAATCATCAGAAGGCACTTCTTCGACAAGTTCATCTTAGGGTTGAAGTTATTGTGAATGAAATTTTATTATCCAGATCTCTTTCCCCTGTATCCATCGAGCCTTTGGAAGTAGATGATGATGAAGTCCCTGGTACTCCGGACAACGATTATTATTATGAAAGTGGCGAAGATTTCGCAAATGAAAAATATATTCTTCCAAATGATGAAGGTGTTGATAATAATCCTGATGGAAGAGAAATTGAAACAAACCAAAATGAAGGAAGAACTGGCGAAGCTGGGAAAGCTGGCGAGATCGAGAAAGCTAGCGAGAGTGAAAAAATTAATGAAGGATGTCCATTATCTCCTTCTTGCGAAAAAGTTGATGTTGAACTTCTTTTGTAATTTTATTTCTTTGAACCTCTTCACCTACACAACTTGTTGCATATGATGTATTTCAGTCCTCTCTGAGGTGCACTTACTTTTTTTTTTTTTTTTTTTTTTATTGTGTTTATTTGCGAGAAAGATAATGTCCATTGTTGAACAATATCCATACTGCCTCTCATTATCTTTCTTGTGAGGGATGACCTGCATAAATGATAATTAGTTTTGATAAATCTTTTATTGAGTCATGTGGTCTTATTTTGCCTTCCTAGTTAAAGGTCTTACTGTGCCACCTCTTGTCATTGCGACAAAATCGCAGGACGTCTTTACATTTTCATGTAATGACCCCTTGATCTTGCCTTATCATTTCTTTAGTATTGTTGCCTCCGCAAGATAGTTTTATTGCGACAATATGACAGGCCTAAAAATCCTTGCGAAAATAAAGCCCCATGACATTGCGGTCTTGCGACGAAATCGCAGGACGTCCTTACACTTTCATGTACTGACCCATTGATCTCGTCTTATCTTTATTTTTTGTATTATTGCCTCTTCAGGATTGTCGCACAAATATGACAAGCCTAAATTTTCTTGCGAAAATAAAGCCCCATGACATTTGCGTCTTAAGACACTTATCAGCTCCCTAATGGAGGGTGCCCCCCTTATCATCTCCCTGGTTGCCCCTTCAAGGAGGCGTACTTCTGACATACAAGGCTAGCTCCCCCCATCCGGTCTTAACAACAACCAGTTGTTTTCGCAGCCTCTTATCCCTTTTGCCTATAGGGCTTATGGTTACGAGACTGCACCCTAAGTGGAGTTTTCTTCGGGCCGAGTACAGCATATGCCGAGACTTGCCAAGAATGGCCGAGACACTTCAAATGACCCAGGCACTCTTGGCTCAACCGTGTACCTCGGCGCCTTGGTCATATGCTGACTCCTTAGAAGAGACCCTCGGTTGTCCAACCTAAGTCATTAGATTAGATTGAAAATCCAAGGTATCTCTCCTAGATGGGTTTTATTGACCCCAATTCTCCATGACTCAGATTCCAGGGGCGGTGTAACCTTTTCCCTGAGCCATGTTAATAGGTACCCCCTTTTATGACGTACTTTAGGTCTTACATTTGCCTCTTGCGAAATTTTGATTTCGCGAACTAGGGTGTACACCATAGCAGGTTTGCCCCTTTCTGATATGTCATTGATTTTTGATTATCTCTTGTTATTTTCTGTGCGAGATTTTCGCATGTTCTTTCTTTATTTCGTGCAATCTCAAAATGATTCTTTCGCAAAATTTTCATATAAATTCATTTCGCTTCAATCATACATTACTTCGCAGTCTAATCTTTTCCCACAATCTTTTACGGGTAATATATCTTCAAGTATAACCTATTCCATGGTCTATCCAATCTGTGGCCCACATCTTTACCCTCGGGATCCATCAATCTATATGCCCCTGTTCTAACTATCTCCTTAATGATATAAGGTCCATCCAATTTTTTCGCAAGCTTGCCACCACTTTCTCGCTGATATACTGGTGTTTCTCTCAGTACCAAATCACCTGGTTGGAATTCGCGTGTTTTAACACGTTTATTATATTCTCTGGCTAATCTTCGTTGGTAATTATCCATATGCTATAGAGCTCTTTCTCTTTTTTTCTTCTAATTCATCTAGTTTTATTAAAATATTACCCGCACTAAGATTTTTCTCCCAAGCTTCTTTCTTTGTTGTTGGAATAATAACTTATGTTGGTAGTACAGCCTCAACTCCATATGTTAAACAGAAAGGTGACATTCCCGTAGCTTCTCGCCTGGTTGTATTATAAGCCCATACTGCATTATGCACTTGTTCACACCATGCTCTATTATGTCCTTCTAATTTCTTCTTCAATATATCTGCGATTGTTTTATTTGTTGCTTCTGCCTGTCCATTGTCCTGAGGGTACAAAGGAGTTGACTTTTCACATTTTATCTTAAATGCATTAAGTAATAGTTATATATTTTGTCCCTCAAATTGTTTCCCATTGTCGGACACCAACTGTGCGGGGATTCCAAATCTGCAGATGATATTCTCAAATATGAATGTAAAAACATCTTTATCGCGAATATGTTGTCTTGCCTTTACTTGACCCATTTTGTGAAATAGTCTTAGCGACAATCGATACCTTCTCTGCCCTGTTCTGGTAAAAATGGTCCCACAATGTCTAAACCCCATTTTCCAAAAGGCCATACACTTGTTGAAGATGTTAATGGTGCTCCTGGTGCATGTATTTTCTTTCCGTGCCTTTGACAGTCTTCGCAACACCTTGATATTTGCTTCGCATCCTCGTGCATAAATGGCCAATAATAACCTTGCATCTTCGCTTTGTATGCCAATGATCTTCCACCACTGTGATTGCCAGCATCCCCACTATGTAACATTTTTAGTACTTCTTATCCTTCTTTTCGTTTTAAACATCTGAGTGAAGGTCCATTAAAAGATCTCCGGTACAATATCCCATCCCTTAGTTCATAATTTGTTGCACGGCTTTTTAATTTGTGCGCCTCCAATCTATTTCTTGGTGTTTCTCCTCTTTTCAAGTATGCATGAAGTTCTGCTCTCCAATCTTCAATACTAGGTATTTGTTCTCCATCTTCTATTATCATTACATCTACCTCTTCTTCTTCTTCTTTATTGATTGATGGTGATAAAAGTGTTTGTATCTTTATGCATCTCGCAGCTGGGTCCGTCATCATACTTGAGATAAAAGCAAAGGCATCTGCGAGTCTGTTATCTTTTCTTGATATATGTCTCCATTTAATTTTTGGGATTCTCGTTGATAATTCCTCAACAAGTTTTTTGTATTTCTTCATGGATGACTCGTTTGTAGTGCATTCTCCTTTTATTTGACAAATGACTAGTTGCGAGTCGCTGGTAATTCTTACATTTTCCAACTTCATTTCTATTGCGAATTTCAGGGCATGTATCACAGCCTCATATTCTATCTCATTATTGGTGGATGCAAACTCGAATCTGAAGGAAAAAGCCATTTTGTTGCCCTCTGGCGAAATCAAAACAATTCCAACTCCATTACCTTCCCCATTTGATGATCCATCCACCAATATTTCCCATCTATTTGGCTCTGTTAACAGATCTCTTGGATTCCCATGTTCTTCTTCTATATCCATCAGTTCTTCCACTGCTTCATCATCTTCTAAAGGAAATTCTGCTAAGAAGTCCGCAACAACTTGCGATTTTGGTGAAGATAGTATTTCATATTTGATTTTTAAATGTCCTATCTGTGCATTCCATCTCTCGACTCTGCCTGATCTTTTTAAATTTTTCATTACTGACTCGATTGGTATTTTTGTCAGTACCCTTAGTTCATGCGCCTGAAAGTATATTCGAAGTTTAAATGCTGCATAAACTAATGCCAAAATTAGTTTTTCAATCTTTGAATAATTTTTCTCTGCTGCATTGAATGTTTTGTTGATGTAATAGATTGGTTTTTCAACTCCTGCATCTACTCGCAATAACACAACACTTAATGCATGCGAAGTTGTCGCAAGATAGATTAATAATTCTTCTCCCGGTTCTGCCTTTTGCGAAATAGATATGTTCGTCAGATGTTCTTTTATTCCTTGAAAAGCTTTCTCGCAATCGTCTGTCCATCTAAACTTCGTCCCCTTTTTGAGTATATTGAAGAAATGCTTACACTTATCTGATGATCGCGAAATGAACCTTCCTAGCGAAGCTAAGAGTCCATTTAACTTTTGTACATCTTTTAAAGTCGTCGGTGTTGGCATGTCGCGAACTGCTTGTACTTTCTCTGGATCAACTTGTATTCCTTCTTTGGATACAATATAACCTAAAAATTTTCCCGATGCCACCCCAAAAATACATTTTTCTGGATTTACCTTGATGTTAAAATGCCTCATTTGTTCAAAAATTTCTCTCAAATCTTGGACATGATTTTTTGCTTCTTTACTTTTTATTAGCATATCATCTACATATACTTCCAATGTTTTGTGTATCCACTTCGCAAATACCTTTTCTACCATCCTTTGGTATGTTGCTCCAGCATTTCGCAAACCAAATGGCATTTTTGTGTAACAATATAACCCTCTGGGAGCGAAAAAAAGCAGTATGCTCCTGATCTTCTTCAGCGAGAGGAATTTGATTGTACCCTTTATATCCGTCTAGAAAAGATATTCTATCATTTCCTGCTGCTGATTCGACCATTTGTGGAATATCCGGTAATGGAAAACTATCCTTCGGACAAGCTTTACTCAAATCAGTAAAATCTATACAAATTCTTATCCCTTTCTTCTTCTTTGGTACTACGACCATATTTGCTATCCACTCTGGATATTTTGCTTGTCTTATAATCCCTGCATCAAGCATCTTCTGCAACTCTTCTTCTATTTGAGGATGATACGTTGTCGCGATTTTTCTGATTCTTTGTTTGAATGGCCTTACATTTTTGTCAATTTCCAATCTGTGGCATGCCACAGATGGGTCTATCCCCGGCACCTCATCCATGTTCCATGCGAAAATATCCTTAAATTCTCGCAACAGACCAATAGTTTTTTCTTCTTCATCTTCTTCCATCTTGGTCCCAATTTTTAGTATATTTGGTTCTTCTTCGGTCCCAACATTCACTTCCTTCGTTGGTTCTGCCGCAGTGTAACTGGCCTTAGGTTCTCCCATAGGTATAGGTTCTTTTATCTCCTTCGCAAGCTCAGTTCCTTCTTCCAAAATTTCGCTAGGTATCCCTTTTCCTTCCTCTGCTCTTATCATATAAGCTCTAAATTCCTCTTCTTTCTTTGCTTCCTTCGCCAATTTTCTGCGATCTTTTCGCTTCTTTGCACGTCCTTCATATTGTTTTACTTCAATTTGATAGCATAATTCCGCCTTATCGGTTTCCCCTTTAATTTCACCAATCCCACTTGGCATAGGAAATTTAATGCATTGATGTAACGTTGATGCTACGGCTTTAATTGCATGAATCCATGGCCTTCCAACAGCACGTTGTATGGTGATTCCATATCCACTACGCATAATGCCGTTTGTGTCTCAATATCTCCCAACAAAATTCGCACCTCTATTTCTCCTTTTGGTTTTGTTATAGATTCACCAAAGCCATGAATATGATAAGTTGAAGGAGACATCTCTTCATCTTTGTAGCCCATTCCTCTGTATGCATGGTAGAAGATTATATTCGCCGAACTCCCCGTATCAACTAGAGTTCTGTTTACCGCCCATTCTTCCATAATTTTTGCTGCCCATTCTTCCATAATTTTTGCTGATTTTTCTTTTTCTTTTTCTTTCCGTGTTTTTGTAATCAAACTTCTTTGTGATTACCAAAGGAGACGTGTGGTTTAAACTTTCTCTTGATATCTCTGTGTTGAAGAGCAAAGTAAAATATAAACTATTGGTTGAGTGGTACTTTATCAAATCCACCCTTTGATGAATGTAATCTTCTGTTTTTCCCATTCTTTCATAGGTGACGCTTTCTCCGTTGTTACGATTTTCTTTCCTTCAAAATCTCGTTTATGTATTCTTCCTCTGATATTTTCATGAAATTCATTAATCATTGTTTTTGTAATCAAACTACATTCCAACTTTCTATTACGTTCCTTGATTTTGATTTTCTCTACTTTAACCAATTTATCAATCATCTTCTTAATTTGAACAATTTTAACAACAATCTCCAATCTTTAATCTCCAATCCTTGAAAACAAAAAAATCCTGTTTCTAGCGCCATATGTAATTGTATAAATATGCAGGAAATCCTATTTTGATTTTCTCTACTACACACCTCACAAGAATTCATAATATCTAACACATATTTAAGATCAATAACCAATCTCTTTATTAATTGAGTTAGAAATTTTACAAGAAGGAAGTGAAATCAAGAATGTTATTGCTACTCTAGACTTTCTCTCTCCTCTAAAATTTCTCTCCACTCTCTAAAAAGATCCCCCCTTTTCATAAGCCTATTCAGCTCTTTATATAGGACATTACATAATGGATGACAGCTAAGTTATCCCTTATTTTCGGATCGACTTGCGACATTCTCGCAAGTGAACAAATGTAAAACCTCGCAACACTCCTAAATCTCGCTAGGTCTTCACGTCTTTCTCGTGTTCTGGCTGTCGTCATCCGTTGCGTCATTTATATTACTCGTCTGCGATGTCTTCGCAATGTGTCGTTTATGAATTTCGCAAGGGCGTTGGTGTTGCGATATTCTGATCCTACACGTTTGGTTTAGCATAAAAGCATATGTGTTTCGGGGTTTCAACTTTTGCATTGCATTAGTTAAAACCGGTTTTCAACCTTTCTCTGGTAAAGGTTGGTTGTTGTTGTTCTTTTGTCTTGCGAGAGGATGACAACACAATGGGGAGAGTTTTATCTTGAACTGGCGCTTAATGACATATCTTTCTGGAGTGAAGAGGATGCGGAATTTGAGGTAACAACTTTGTTAGTTAATCGTTTTCCTGTTTAAGAAAAGCCTGATTTTATTGCATATATTTATTGCTTTTGCTTAACAAAATTTCGATACAATTGATGTTTATTCCATTATTTGTGTATGGATGTGTGTGTGATTCAATTGTTTCCGGTTAAGAAAAACTATTGTTATCTTGCTTTATTGTTTGGTATCAATTGTTTAGGCTTACAAAATTTCGGTGCGATTGCGGTACTTTAATGTCTATGTTGTTTCAATTGCTTCTGGTTAATGTAAATAATTATGCAAGTTGATTTATTTGGTTTGTATGAATTTTTTATGGCTTCACAAAAGGTTTTCAGGATGAATTGTTTAGTCCAATTCGATTCCGGATAAGAGAAACTAAGTTAATTATGATCTTAGTTAGACTTATTAAAGTGGAGGTTTCGGTTATTCAAGTCTAATCGAATGCCTTAACAAGAAATGCTAGTTAACTAACCTAGTACTTGTCTTTTTAAAAGTGAAAGGTCTAAGTTATTATTTGAATAATTAGAACCCGATGAGAAAAATAAAGTTAATTCTGATATTTATTTTGGTCTTATCGAACAAGCGATTGTATTTGTGCAATCGGTTTAGCAAAGGAACTAAGATGCTTAGTCGATTTTTTGGTTTGCTAAACTATTAGGGAAATTTGCTTCAGGCAATTGTTTCCTTGGTAACATATCAAAACAAAATTACTTTGTAGTTTCGGTTTTGATATTGATTATAAAAAATGGTGTGTGGAACCCTCGTGCTTAACTCTTATATGTTGCAAGTCTTTTGAGATTTGTAAGATCCTTTCGGTTTGTCCTTTATTTGCTCATACCTTTGTCATTTTGTGACAAAAAGGGGGAGAAATATATGGAGTAAACAAGTGATATTGATATTGATTCGTATTGATTTGGTATCACTAAGGAAAGGACAATGGTGCTTTAATGTTTTATCTAACGAAAGAGTAAAGCATAGACTAAGGGGGAGTAGCATATCATATTGATACTTGTAGTTATATGGACTACAAAGGGAACAACAAAGACGTGCGGATTGAAAATCTACCTATCTTAACTTTAGGGGGAGTATTAGCTTTGTTATTATAATGTCAATAGCGGCATTTATGGATTGAATGTATACAAGTAATTGTGTTGTTGAATTTGGGAATCAAGCGTATGTGTAATGAATTCTTGTAATTTGTTTATCCATATGATGTAAGAGTTTTGTCACTAAAATTGACAAAGGGGGAGATTGTTAGAGCATTGCTCAGTTGAACCCACCAAGCGTTGGTATGTTAAGTTTGGTTGTCATATTTTAGTGAACCAAAACTCATTTAAAGAGTCACTTGATTATTTACTAGAGTCAACTTCGTATAGGTTAGCTTGAAAGTATTAGGATATGAGACATTACAAGTATTACGTGAAGACTTGAAGAATGTGAAGAAGTAAGGAGCTACAACGACGACATCATCCTTCCACTTGAGGTTAGTAATATTTGACTTGAACTGTTTCATTCCATAACGTATCTTTCAAGTCTTGCATATTGAAAACATAACTGCGAAGCTGTGAATGATTATACTCTAGTTAGACATAGTATTAAGGAATTACAATACGATGTATAACGCTTATCTTTTGAACTTCGTATATAAGACATCGACAAAATCGTATGAATGCTATTGTGATTATGTATGGGTATGGGTGAAGATTTCGTCCTAGGAAACGATGTTTTACATTCGTTTAAAGGATGTACAATTCATAAACTTGTGTTATGAATCGAAAGGCAAATCACTAGGCTTATTGGTATTGTTATTCATTGCAAATATTTGGATTACCAATATGTGTGTTTAGTATAACCGCTTATAACTTGTTTATGTTCTTGGTAAAACTATTCACAAGGCCTGACTTTTGTATTGGTATGACTTTTATTAGTGAAACCGATCTTAAGTAATCACCTGAGATGGTATGATTGATTTGTTGTAATTGGTATGACCAACTCTAGTCATTGGGGAACCAATCCTATTAAGAGGTGCAACCGATCACAAAAGGGGAATCGATCCTTGTAAGAGGTGCAACAAGTTTTTAGCTATTGGGGAATCGATCCTATGAACATGTGCACCAAATACAAGTTAGATACCATATATATGTGGGAACAGATCCTAGTACCTAGTCAACCAAGTTTTGGTAACTGGCGTGACTAATTCTAGTACCCACATGGAGGTAGAACCGAAACTTATTTTGGTAGAACCGTGAAACCCATGATTGGTGATTTGATGGGATAATCAATCACATAGTTCTTGGAAATCAGATGAACCAATTCTAAACTTGTTTGGAAGTGTGGAAAATTGGTTCCAATATTGTAAGTATGAAAAATGATTGACAAAGTAAAGATGTCGACCTACTTCGAACATGTGCAGTAACTCTTATCTTTTATTGTTCAAAGATATTCCTTAACAGCTAAAGGAGAATCCCTGATTGAAATAAATTGAGAATCTTTTAATTAAGGTTTTTAGTTTTATATGCTTTTAATTTCCAGCAATTAAAATGCATATCTTTAGAAAATAAAAATTGGTAATGTGCATTTACTAATTGGAGATTTTCTACTGAGATTTCGGTTAATATTTGGACAGAGCATTTCCAGGAATTATGGAAACCGAATTTGGAAATATATTGCATATCTTGAGAATATTTTCGGTTTTGGAAATTCCTTGGTGTCCAAACTTCCTTGGTCTATAAATATTAAAGTTTGCATTCCGAGCAAACTAATCCTCAGAGCCAGCAAAACTACCTTGTTGTGTTGTTACTGGTGGAGCCGTCTATTTGGAGAGGAAAGTACCCTAATTAGGCGAAATCTCTTACAACTGCTCGTTTTAAAGACTTCTTTGGGATTGGGAAGATCTACGAGTACCGTTGGTGGGAAACTAGATAATTGTAGTTTCTTATTAGTTTTTGATTAATTTGATTGACTAACGGTTGTTGAACTTTGATTGCACCTAGTTTGTTTATGCTTGAGAATCTTCTCTTCTGATATAAGATTCACTCAAACTAGATCGAAGTTTCGACAAGGATCTTTAGAATGTTTGTAGATCTAAACACGTCTTGTGATAATCCATTGTTAACAGACTCCGTTCTGTATGTGATTGATCACAAGAGATGTAACAACCCTGTTTTTCACATAAGCCCGGCTGACACTTACACAAAATTGGGCTGTCACTTTTGATGAAGAGACAACTACACAAAAACTGACAATAGCTAAACAACGTAGTTCTGAAAAATTTATTTAACAAATAAGAGATCTCAACATAAGCTACAACTTTTTATAACATAGGTTCAATAATTACAATTTCAAGGAACGCTAGTAAAAAAAAATGTATGCCCAATCTCCCTTTACCCGGGTGTTGATGGTGGTTTTTAAACAAAGGGTAAAATCGTAAAACCCCAAATAACCTAATGTCACCGGTGACACATTTATTAGAATATTTAATGCATGTAGTCAGTAATTAATAGGGGGTATTTTTTCAAATTAGGGTTACAACGAACAAAACCCTAATTCCCCTCCGTGCCAATGGCAAATCATGCCAGCCACACCTAGCCCAAGCTAGCCGCACCTCTGTGCCAATGGCAAATCATGCCGACCACACCAAACGCGCCAAAGCATGCCAACCATGCTAGCCGCACCTCTGTGCCAATGGCAAATCATGCTAGCCACACCAAACGCGCCAAAGCATGCCAACCATGCTAGCCGCACCTCCGTGCCAATGGCAAATCATGCCAGCCACACCTAGCCCAAGCTAGCCGCACCTCTCGTGCAAATGGAAAATCATGCCGACCACACCAAACGCGCCAAAGCATGCCAACCATGCTAGCCGCGCCTCGTGCCAATGGCAAATCATGCCACCACACCAAACACGCCAAAGCATGCCAACCATGCTAGCCGCACCTCCGTGCCAATGGCAAATCATGCCGACCACACCTAGCCCAAGCTAGCCGCGCCATGCCAAACGCACTCTGCCTTGGCCCTAGCTATGCTAGTCACACCAAACGCGCCAAAGCATGCCAACCATGCTAGACGCACCTCCGTGCCAATGGAAAATCATGCCAGCGACACCTAGCCGCGCCATGCCAAACGCACTTTGCCTCGGCCCTAGCTACGCTGGTCACGCCACGCCAAGCCAAACACCCTTACCTTGGCCCTAGCCGCGCCATGCCAACACGCTCGCTGGTAGCTTTTCTCACCAGGGCGTGGCCCTAATGGCCGAGCATGCCATTGGCACATGCCAACACGCTCGCCGGTAGCTTTTCTCACCAGGGCGTGGCCCTAATGGCCGAGCATGCCATTGGCACATGGCAACACGCTCATTTGGTAGCTTTTCTCACCAGGGCGTGGCCCTAATGGCCGAGCATGCCATTGGCACATGCCAACACGCTCGCTGGTAGCTTTTCTCACCAAGGCGTGGCCCTAATGGCCGAGCATGCCATTGGCACATGCCAACACGCTCGTTGGTAGCTTTTCTCACCGGGCGTGGCCCTAATGGCCGAGCATGCCATTGGCACATGCCAACACGCTCGCCGCTTTTCTCACCCCGGGCGTGGCCCTAATGGCCGAGCATGCCATTGGCACATGCGAACACGCTCGCCGGTAGCTTTTCTCACCAGGCGTGGCCCTAATGGCCGAGCATGCCATTGGCACATGCCAACACGCTCGCCGGTAGCTTTTCTCACCAGGGCGTGGCCCTAATGGCCGAGCATGCCATTGGTACATGCCAACACGCTCGCTGGTAGCTTTTCTCACCAGGGCGTGGCCCTAATGGCCGAGCATGCCATTGGCACATGCCAACACGCTCGCTGGTAGCTTTTCTTACCAAGCCGTGGTCCTAATGGCCACGCATGCCATTGGCACACGCCAACACGCATCGATGGCAGCTTTTCTTACCAGGCCGTGATCCAAATTGTCCACGCATGCCATTGGCACATGCCAAACACGCACGCTGGTAGCCCAACTTGCAAGCCGTGCAACCTAGGCCAACTTGGCCGTACGCGCCATTGGCACATGCCAAAACCCACGCTGGTAGCCTAACTTGCAAACCGTGCAACCTACCGCCAAGGCATTCCGCTCATGCCATTGGCACATGCCACACACGCCACTAGCAGCTCTAGCATTGCCACTTACACTCAACGTACAACCTACCACCAAGGCATTCCACACATGCCATTGGCACATGCCACACACGCCACTATCAGCTCTGGCATTGCCACTTGCGCTCGAGGTGCAACCCGCAACAAAGGCATTCCGCACATGCTATTGGCACATGCCACACGCGCCCCTAGCAGCGCCACTTGCACTCAAGGTGCAACCAACACTCGAGACATCAACACAAACTGGGGGATGCTTTCCAGGGTCTTGGTTTGACGGTCACAGCATGCAGCGTACACTACGCTCACATTAAGAAAGCGTGTATAGGAATAAAGCGGTCAAATAAATGAGGAAATAATGGTGAAAACGTTTTCACCCATAAACACCATGCGGTTACCACCTCCTCCCATTATTTCACCCTTTACTCTCTTCCTTCATGAGGCCAGGGTACGTTTCAATATCGACTTGTATAAATAGGTCTTACCTATTTCCACCAGATAACAAGTCTCGGTCAGGAGAAAAATACAACACTCTCAGAAAAGGCAACTTTGCAAGCTCTCCAAAAAGCTTTCATCTCTTGCAAGCTTCCGAAGATTTCACTTTCTGATACAAGTCGAGACACTACTCTCCCAGAATTATTCTGGTGTCAACACCTTTCTTTGCTTCCCTCCCCAAATCAACCCTTCTCCTCCACTTTGTGACCGAAGCAAGTCTGGAACGGCCCTTTCTTGGTTTAGGCCGGACTTGTACAGATTGATCTCTCGAATCTAGAAAGTGCTCACGTGCAGCACATTTGTTTAGGGTTTAAACCAGTTTCTCACTCACCTACCGAATTTACCGAAATCGGCGGAAACGATTTTTACCCATAAACAATTGGCGACCACAGCGGGAGGTTAGATCTTTCGGTTACAATGTCAATTTTCAACCAGTGATATCATTCTTCGACCCAAATGTCAAGATGGTAGAGGAAGGCGATCCACTCCGACTCGGCTACCCGATGACTCGATTATCAGTCATGACGCGACAAGGGATGACTGGGGACTTTCCACAACGGTGTTCCCAGAGGATAGAAGTAGATGATCCGCCCAAGGATCAATGGCTCGGTTATCAGACAGCTCAGTAACGACTGGGGACTTTCCACGACGTTGTTTCCCATAAAACTCGGTTGTGCACCCGGAAGGTTTCCTTTTCATCAAGAGACCTAAAAAACCAAGTAAGTCTTACCTAGACAAGATACATGGTTCGCTCTTTCAAGTTTTCACGGGAATGATAAAACCAATAGCCATGTTATGTTTCACCCCATGTCATCTACCAAACACACGGTTCCATGGTTTTCCTGGGATGCTTGCAACACTTTCAATCATAACCAAGACAACATCATTTCCAAATATAATTCATTCCAAGAGAATAATCCAAAACCATCAAGGTAACATTTATCTGTCAACCCCAAAAATCCAGAAAATCAAAACCATAAACCAGGCGTTTCCATTTGCCTTTCAAAAAAAAAAAACCTAAAAATAAGAAGTTCAAAAGACAGAAATGTATTCAAGGAAAGTTTTCCAACAACGGCTTTCTCCTCTTAGCAAAGGCCTCCCTCGTGCTCTGGAGAGCCGCCCTTTTCAACTTCAGCTGCCTGCACAATTTTTTGAATTCCGCTTCCTACTTCTTCACCATGTCTGCGGAAGGACCTTCGAATGTTTCGACCAGAAACTTCTCGACCTCGGAGAAACCTTCAACGAACCAAAGAACATTGAATTCAAAGTTTACACACATGTCACGATAGAACCTCCAGCTCGAGATTACATCCCCAGAATCGGTATGACCAGTCACGTTGCACATGTCGTCAATCGAAGACAAAGCTTCCTCCACCCGCTTACCGAGACGCGCTTACCGGACGCGCTTGCGGGATGCGCATGCTGACGATGCGCATGCCAGACGCGCATGCCGAGGCACACATGCCACACATGCGTATGCGCGTATGCCACAATACCACACCTGCGCTAACGGCTTGCATCCTTCCAGCGCTAACATCTTGCGCCCTTCCAAAGACCATCTCCTCCGCTCCACAACCATCCAAAGCGGCGCCATCCTCACCCTTCGAAACAATGCCATGGCTCGAGCACTCGTGATCAAAACGTGCCATCTCTCGCGCGATACACTTACGATCACGGAACCGAGAGACGCTTCCGCCACCCAACGTTTCTTCAAGCACAATAGCTCCAACCGTCAACGAGAGACGCTACTCCACCATCGGGGTAAGGTCTTTGGAAGAGCCGGAAGAAGCCTACCTTCTTTTACCACTGTTGATTTGATGAAAAGACAAAAGGCACTTCAGCAGGACGTGCGTTTATAGATGAAGAGGCTCGCGTTGCTCTTGAACGCCCAATAGAAGGGAATCAACAATCCAATTTCATCACACGTAAAGATCGGGAACGACTTCTCCAAAATCGAGACAAAGTTATGTGAGATTCTATATTTCTCCAAGGCGTAGCGTCAAGGCATATTTGCATCCCTCAACCGCACTGCATCAGGAAAGCAGCTTTTTCCAGCCAGGAAAGCCGTTCCCAAACCTCAACCTCTCATGGAAAGCAGATCGATAGATGGAACTGGGGACTCCTAACCAATATATTGTAACCGTCAAGGCTCTGAGAATTTCAAGGCGCCGTTTTGACGTTCTCTCCGGAAGTGGCTCCACTTCAATGTTCTCCAGCAGCGGCTCCACTTCAACGTTCGCTTCAGCAACCGCTCCGCTTCAATGTTCGCTCCAGCAGCCGCTCCGCTTCGGCGTTATCTCCATAAGCTGCAGCATTTGGCTCCTTAAGTTTCATGAGAGCCGAAATTAAAGCCGCTTCAACACCACTCCTTTGGCTCCTTAAGGGGATCAAGAACCTTCATCTATTCTTTCCGTCCCATCAATGTGATGATCAAAAAGATTATAGAAAGGAACCACTTCTTCTTCGCCGTTTATCACCGAGCCACGATCGCGGCGTTCTTCAAGGAACACATCATCTTCATCACCGAAACGGCACGCCTTTTTGCTAACAAGCAAGTACAGAACTACTTGAGAGCCGAAATTAAAAGTAAAGGTAAACGAGGGTAAATCACGACAATCCCGCCTTAGCTCAAGCTCCTTCTGACGAGGATAACCATGGCACGAGCAATTTCCAATGGCTCTCTCGGGCGTCTGAGCATCTCCTAGAAGCTCCACTCGAGAGAAGACGCAAAGAATCTTGGCATGTCTCCCTACTCCCTCGGATAGGGTGTCCACTCTTCGACGCTAATCAACAACTTTATGGTATAAGATTTTATTTTTTTTATTTTTATTTTATCTGGCAAGTATCGAGAGATTGAACATAGGTCTCGCTTATGTCAGCCAACCAATTTAAACAAATGTTTCGAAACCGAGGAAGAAAATTAGGGACGATAATGCCAGAATAACCTAGTGTTGATGTTAGTCTTCATGCCAACATTCAACGTCCTCTCCAAGAGCCGAAGCCGCTTCAACACCACTCCTTCTTGCAAAGGGTCGTGCCACCACGCTCCCCACGTCAAGGATCATGATCGCAGCCAGCCAACCTTCGTAGTAGTGGCCACCTTTTGATCCACCCGCCATCCTCAAAATAGCATGAATACATAATAACCGCGACCGAGTACTTTACCAAGTGGGTTGAAGTTGTCCCGCTGAAAGGAACCACTGGAGCCACGATCGCGGCGTTCTTCAAGGAACACATCATCTGCCGTTTTGGCGTACCTAAACACGTCATCACCGAAAACGGCACGCCTTTTGCTAACAAGCAAGTACAGGAACTACTTGAGAGCCGAAACAGTACACGACAATCCCAGAACCTGGCACGAGCAATTTCCAATGGCTCTCTGGGCGTACAGAGCATCTCCTAGAAGCTCCACCGGCATGTCTCCCTACTCCCTCGTCTACGGTACAGACTCGATCCTCCCATCGGAAATCAAGATCCCGTCTGCCAGAATCGCCGCAGCAAGTGGACCTCAGTGGAATGAAGCCGAAACACTCAATGCCAGAATCGCAAAACTAGATATTATAGACTCCAGAAGATCCCGTGCGGAGGAACATGCACAAGCATACGAAACGAGGATTTCTAGGCGTACAACGACCATGTAAAATCCGTGGTTTTTAAGGAAGGAGATTTGGTGCTAAAAACCGCCAAACACATCCAAGAAGATGCATCGGCACCGAAGTTTTCTCCCAAATGGGAAGGGTCGTACATGATCACTAAAGCGTATGACAAGTGGTTACTACAAGATTATCAAAGAAGATGGGGGAAATCTAGAGGCGGTCATCAACGGAAAGTGGCTTAAGGCATACTACGCCTAATCACTTCCCTGCAACATGCTACATCAAAAATAGAGGAGCCTTCAAACTTCGTGATACAAGTCAGAAAAGCCCATCTAATAAATTATAATCCCTACAAAATATCATCTTCAATCGACCATGATATCTTTCAGTCCTACTCTTCAAGTCTCGAGTTAACTCTTCAATCCTCGGAGACTCCAAGGCCAAATCTTTCTCCTCTTCCAGCATGGCTTTTGTGGCAGGAATCACACCAAAGAAGAATACCACTTTGTCGACCTTCACAATATTGAGACGATGCCGCAACCAGCTAATATTAAACTCCAAGGATTCACGGGTGGACACCATGTTCTCCCACCTTTGAATGGCTGACTCTGCAGCAGCACGGATGGACATATTCTTCATCTCAGCAATCATTGGCAAAAGACAGTTCACTACGGAAACCAAGGCGGACGAACAGCACTTCACTACGCTTCTGGTAGCGATATGACCGTATGTCTTC
The DNA here is from genome assembly GCA_023531295.1 of Papaver armeniacum. Lineage (NCBI taxonomy): Eukaryota > Viridiplantae > Streptophyta > Magnoliopsida > Ranunculales > Papaveraceae > Papaver > Papaver armeniacum. The sequence goes on along the minus strand of JAJJWW010016006.1, from coordinate 723,486 downwards.
CATATCCTCGTATAAAGGACCACAAATTCTTTCCGCACCAGGAAACCGCCAAAATTCCGATAATTGGAGGAGAGACACCTCATACGAGTCCCAAACGACGAACCTGCATAGGGGTATTCATGACAAGAGAGCCCTAAATCAGCGTTCTCCAAGTCTGCAGCAGTCAACAAGGTTGGATTTGAAGGGAGGGGAACGACTAGGTCATCCTCGTCGATAACGATAGACGCATGCTCCAACGGGATATCTCTGCACATAAGGAAAATTTTCCATTCATCAAACAAGCGGTAAAGCATACGTCAGTCCACCAAAGAAGAAGAAAACATACCGGTATGATTTTCTTAACCCGAATAACCTTTGTTGGGATGCTCCCGCCCAGTCGGACCTCGCGCCTTCACCGGAGAACTCCGGCTGGTTAGAAGATGGTTCGTCTCTGTGCGACATGACAAAGAGAGAAACTCAACAAGAAGAACCCTTTCTCAAACGCGAGAGATGATGCAATTACGTTGGGTATGAATACGGAACCTTAAAAAAGGAAAGGAAGCAATGAGGGACATAACGCTTCTAGATTTTAGCATGGATAATGCCCCGATTGAAGCCGCGCGTGAAGGAAGGAAAAACAAGGAAACTTTGCTATCTGTAGAAACACCTACTCCCTCCTTGTTTACACCGGTCCCGCCACTAGCACAATCGCTTCCCCACCTTGCGCCGGTCCCACCAGCTAGCACGCTCAGTTTCCCAACTCACGCCCAACTTCCCAACGTCGCCCAAGTTGCACCGGTCCCACCAATTGCGCCAACTTCCCAATGACCGCCCAAGTAGCGCCAGCTAGCACACTCAGCTACCCCACCTTGCGCCGGTCCCGCCAGCTAGCACGCTCACTTTCCCAACTCACGCCCAACTTCCCAACGTCGCCCAAGTTGCACCGATCCCACCAATTGTGCCAACCTCCCAATGACCGCCCAAGTCGCGCCAGCTAGCACAATCAGTTTCCCCACCTTGCGCCGGTCCCGCCAGCTAGCACGCTCACTTTCCCAACTCGCGTCAACTTATCAATGCCGCCCAGCTTCCTGTCTCTCAATGATGTTGACTCCCCAATCGTGCCAGCCTCCCGATTTGTGCAAAACTGCCAGAGGAAAGGATTCCAAATCCTATTTATAAAAAGGTCAGACAAGCCTCCTCAATTCTCTTTACGATTTGCTGCTGATAGTTTTTCACCATCTTATGCTTACCTCGCAACAAAGCTCCTGTTCCGAGCTAAGCAGGGGACTTAATGTTGATGGTGGTTTTTAAACAAAGGGTAAAATCGTAAAACCCCAAATAACCTAATGTCACCGGTGACACATTTATTAGAACATTTAATGCATGTAGTCAGTAATTAATAGGGGGTATTTTTTCAAATTAGGCTTACAATGAACAAAACCCTAATTCCCCTCTGTGCCAATGGCAAATCATGCCAGCCACACCTAGCCCAAGCTAGCCGCACCTCTGTGCCAATGGCAAATCATGCCAGCCACACCAAACGCGCCAAAGCATGCCAACCATGCTAGCCGCACCTCTGTGCCAATGGAAAATCATGCTAGCCACACCAAACGCGCCAAAGCATGCCAACCATGCTAGCCGCACCTCCGTGCCAATGGCAAATCATGCCAGCCACACCTAGCCCAAGCTAGCCGCACCTCTGTGCCAATGGCAAATCATGCCAGCCACACCAAACGCGCCAAAGCATGCCAACCATGCTAGCCGCGCCTCTGTGCCAATGGCAAATCATGCGAGCCACACCAAACGCGCCAAAGCATGCCAACCATGCTAGCCGCACCTCCGTGCCAATGGCAAATCATGCCAGCCACACCTAGCCCAAGCTAGCCGCGCCATGCCAAACGCACTCTGCCTTGGCCCTAACTATGCTAGTCACACCAAACGCGCCAAAGCATGCCAACCATGCTAGCCGCACCTCCGTGCCAATGGAAAATCATGCCATCCACACCTAGCCCAAGCTAGCCGCGCCATGCCAAACGCACTTTGCCTCGGCCCTAGCTACGCTGGTCACGCCACGCCAAGCCAAACACCCTTACCTTGGCCCTAGCCGCGCCATGCCAACACGCTCGCTGGTAGCTTTTCTCACCAGGGCGTGGCCATAATGGCCGAGCATGCCATTGGCACATGCCAACACGCTCGCTGGTAGCTTTTCTCACCAGGGCGTGGCCCTAATGGCCGAGCATGCCATTGGAACATGCCAACACGCTCGTTGGTAGCTTTTCTCACCAGGGTGCGGCCCTAATGGCCGAGCATGCCATTGGCACATGCCATTGGCACATGCCAACACGCGCACATGCCAACACATGCCATTGGCACATGCCAACATGCTCGCCGGGTAGCTTTTCTCACAGGGCGTGGCCCTAATGGCCGAGCATGCCATTGGCACATGCCAACACGCTCGCTGGTAGCTTTTCTCACCAGGGCATGGCCCTAATGGCCGAGCATGCCAACACGCTCGCTGGTAGCTTTTCTCACCAGGGCATGGCCCTAATGGCCGAGCATGCCATTGGCACATGCCAACACGCTCGCCGGTAGCTTTTCTCACCAGGGCGTGGCCCTAATGGCCGAGCATGCCATTGGCACATGCCAACACGCTCGTTGGTAGCTTTTCTCACCAGGGCGTGTCCCTAATGGCCGAGCATGCCATTGGCACATGCCAACACGCTCGCTGGTAGCTTTTCTCACCCGGGCGTGGCCCTAATGGCCGAGCATGCCATTGGCACATGCCAACACGTTCGCTGGTATCTTTTCTCACCAGGGCGTGGCCCTAATGGCCGAGCATGCCATTGGCACATGCCAACACGCTCGCTGGTAGCTTTTCTCACCAGGGCGTGGCCCTAATGGCCGAGCATGCCATTGGCACATGCCAACACGCTCGCTGGTAGATTTTCTCACCAGGCGTGGCCCTAATGGCCGAGCATGCCATTGGCACATGCCAACACGCTCGTTGGTAGCTTTTCTTACCAAGCCGTGGTCCTAATGGCCACGCATGCCATTGGCACACGCCAACACGCATCGTTGGTAGCTTTTCTTACCAGGCCGTGATCCAAATTGGACACGCATGCCATTGGCACATGCCAAACACGCACGCTGGTAGCCCAACTTGCAAGCCGTGCAACCTAGGCCAACTTGGCCGTTCGCGCCATTGGCACATGCCAAAACCCACGCTGGTAGCCTAACTTGCAAACCGTGCAACCTACCGCCAAGGCATTCCGCACTTGCCATTGGCACATGCCACACACGCCACTAGCAGCTCTAGCATTGCCACTTACACTCAACGTACAACCTACCACCATGCCATTGGCACATGCCACACATGCCACTAGTTATATTTGATTTGGTTGCAGCTCATTGATTTGTGATAATCTATTTTAAGTGTGAAAAATAATTATACTTATTTTTGCATTGCCACTTGCGCTCGAGGTGAAACCCGCAACAAAGGCATTCCGCACATGCCATTGGCACATGCCACACGCGCCCTAGCAACGCCACTTGCACTCAAGGTGCAACCAACACTCGAGACATCAACACAACCGGGGGATGCTTTCCGGGTCTTGGTTTGGCGGTCAAATTTGTTGTATTTTGAAATAAAGAAAAATATTATATGAGTGAGGGTATTAAGGTAATCTAATATTAAATGGATAAGATGCATAATTATTGCGTACACTACGCTCACATTAAGAAAGCGTGAATAGGAATAAAGCGGTCAAATAAATGAGGAAATAATGGTGAAAACGTTTTCACCCATAAACACCATGCGGTTACCACCTTCTCCCATTATTTCACCCTTTACTCTCTTCCTTCATGAGGCCAGTGGTACGTTTCAATCTCGACTTGTATAAATAGGTCTTACCTATTTCCACCCCGGACAACAAGTCTCGGTCAGGAGAAAAATACAACACTCTCAGAAAAGACAACTTTGCAAGCTCTCCAAAAAGCTTTCATCTCTTGCAAGCTTCCTAAGCTTTCACTTTCTGATACAAGTCGAGACACTACTCTTCCAGAATTATTGTGGTCTCAACACCCTTCTTTGCTTCTCTCCCCAAATCAACCCTTCTCCTCCACTTTGTGACCGAAGCAAGTCTGGAACGGCCCTTTCTTGGTTTAGGCCGGACTTGTACAAATTGATCTCTCGAATCTAGAAAGTGCTCACGTGCAGCATATTTTTTTAGGGTTTAAACCAGTTTCTCACTCACCTACCGAATTTACCGAAATCGGCGGAAACGATTTTTACCCATAAACACCTGGCTACTTCGCTACAAAAGTTCATGATACACTAACATAATGAGAAAAATATAGATGTCTAATTTTATGTAGATTATCCTAAGAGGCCACCCGGATGAGAAAATAAACACCCGCTTCCTCGATCACTAATACCTGGAAAAATTATCAACAAGAGTTAAACTCCAAGCAAGTTCTCAAGCATTAAGACAAGAGTTAGAAATACAACTTACCAAACATAAAGTTATAATATTATGGGTAGACTACAAACTCAACTAACATAGGCCCTATGAAGCATTATCCAAAAAAAAATACTCTATGTGTAAAACAAACCACAAAACTAATATCCTATAACAGTTATAATTAACCTAATTGTGGATATAAGCAAAAACTAGAGCACCTGTAACTACAAAGAAACACAAGATCTAATTACAAATTTTAATTTTATAACGCCATTCACTTCCCATACAAGAGTCTACCATACACTGGAAAAATATCCTATAAACTGTAACAAGGTAACGTCATAAAAAAAATAACCAACCTGACGTCTGTCAATCATCTGAGCTTACCATTCACCTATCCAAACCCTCATGTATAAATTAAAGCACACCCCATACTAGAATATAGAGTAACTTTGTAGGGAGCATATCTCTTGCACCCATATATTTTTATATCATAAGTCCATAGATATCTTTTGTCGGAACATATCTACTCATGTTTCAATCCTTCGATAAGGAACTAATAATATGCGTACTCAACGCCATGAAGCTAATTTCAGTCTTCTCATAAGAAACTGAATAAGAAGCGTACTCAATGCCATGAAGCCAATTTCAATCCTTTCGTAAGGGACTGAATAGGAGGCGTACTCAACACCATGAAATCAATTTCAATCCATTTGTAAGGGACTGAATAGGAGGCGTACTCAACACCATGAAGCCAATTTCAAACCAAGAGGTCAATTTACACCATTTTCACAACAAAACATCTCAACAATAAACGAAAAGTACGTAATTTCTTCCAAAATATTATGCACAACCCATGTTCTGACAGCCGACACTTGGTTCTTCAATTTCAAAAGAAATAAACCCACAAGTACAATATCAAATCGATCACCTAGACGTCAACGTAACACCACATACAAAAGCACTTGTAATGCTTAACTGTTTGGTTAAACCCTAAGTCGTTTAGACTAGTCTCACAATCATATAAAACATTTAGAAGTATACATTTTAAGCAACACAACCACATATAGAGATGATAACAATAGTAGATCAACTAACTACTAACAACGGAACTCTAGAAGGGCTAACTGGATAATTGTTATACCACTAATTTAGCTAGTTACCAACATTTAAAATCATCGTTAACCACCAAACTAACGAAAGGCCAAGAGTTACAGCCCATGAACTCATTTGTACCAAGTTATTGGTAGTCCTACAAGGTCAGAATCACCATAAAAAAAAACTAATGTATACACATCCAACGCCAAATCTAACAACACTATCTTATCGTTTGATAAGGACAACATATTCATGGATCTACACTTCCACCTAGACACAAATTGATGTTCTACAAAAATAATTAACATACTTAATGTTTATCCATGGCTGACAATCATCCATTATGCTAATCTAGGATCCAAAACAAATTACGTAGAAAGAAAACCTAAAGTAGCATAATTCAACATCTACAAACAAAAGCACAAAAGCATGCGTAAACTAAAGAATTGAGAAATTAAGTTTGTTTTTCTTCATATTGGTGAGTTCTTATTTAGTGTCTAGCAACTTGATCTCTAAAAATATATCCGAATGAAGAGAGTCTAAAGAAAACTTGCCTTGGTAGTCCAAAGTGTCGCTGCTATTGATCCTAAATCATCAAAAATCAATTCACTTTAGCTTTCACCTTAAGATATATATGAACCCTAAAAGCAATCCAAATGAATAATAAAAATCAAAATTTTAAGATTTGATTATCAACCATAGGGAAAAAAAGAAAAGCTGGTTAATCTCTTACCATCAACAACGAAAGAATAATTTCTATATAGCCTGATTTCATTTCGGCAGCCATCTGAAGCTCTCCCGTTTGGCTGCTGTTCATACTAATCTTCTTGTTCTCGAAATCTAGCTACTTACTTTACAGGGTATGTGAAACGCTAAAGTTACTTCTTTAACCTAATTAAAATAGTACTACATAAATCCTACATATTGTTATGGGCTACCCAAGAAAATGAACAAGTTACTCCTAATCACCACCAATTGGTCCATAATAACTATCAAATAACTTAAGGATATTACATAGTTTTATGTTCCATCCCTTTACAATTCCTTGAGTATGTACTAAAAATTTGTATTAAGGATTGAGGGTTATCACAAGAGATTCAAGTTGATTGTGTGCAGGTGTTTATTGAAGATCTAAGAGGATTTGAATACGAAGAAGATTTTTTATTTGGGTTCATAATCTTTGGTGTGCACAAAACTTGATCGGCTGGGGATCCAACTATAATCGGTTTATCCTTGTGATAGATTTGATTGATTAGTTGAGTAGATCGGCATCAATACGTTTCTTTGTGATTCGAAGTATTGATTGCTTAATCTTAACAATTACTTTGGTAGTTGTTGAAAAGATAGATCTAAGGACTGGAAAAAGGAGTTTATTGGAATAAACGGAAGAGCCTTTTTTCAAACTCATATCACTTGTTTGAAAAGAGTTTTTACCGAACATATTTGTTGTTCCTTAACTGTTTGGAATACGAACCAAAGGAATTGTTCCAAGTGCGTGACTTATTGCAAGTTGGAGGCGCAGGGATACAAACAGAACTAGGTGAACTATAGGTTTAGTTGCTTGGTCTCAACTATACAAAGTTGGTTTAGCTTTTGTATAGCGGTTTAATCATGAGAGTATTCAATTCTAGACAAGGTCCCGGGGTTTTTCTGCATTTGCGGTTTCCTCGTTAACAAAATCTTGTTGTGTATTTTACTTTTCTATTTCCGCAATTATAATTGTTTTATTATAATTAGAAGTAAAATACACAAACGTTAATTCATATTTACTTGATAGTAATCCTATTGTGTTTGGTTAAGTCTGAACCTTTTATCAAGTAAACATACTTCGTTTTTGTATTGTCTCAATCTTGTATCTATAGTCAATCACACAAGTTATCTTGTTGTCGTATTGTCTCGATCTCGTATCCATAGACGATCACACGAAGTGTGAACCGATTAGTTGTATTGTCTCGACTCAGTCCATAGACAATCACTTTCGGAGAAAGGACTTATAAGTGGAAATTTTTTAAATTGAGGTATATTTGGGTACCCTCATCTTTTCACCAAGTTTGATTACCGCTTGAAAACAATTGCAGATATGATTTCTCTATCATTTGATAATCCTCATATATAAGATTTAACAACGATTATGGGTGTTCTGCTAGTTTTGGAGGAAGGAGGTGCAATTGGTCGTGATATTGGTACTAAAATTTCTGCCGCAAATTAGGTTTATAAATCGGTTTAGATGTGTGAGTGTGGGAAAGGAAAGTGTGTCGTTAAGGGTATTATGGTCCGAGTCAAATAAATCAAACTGGTCGAGTTAGCGAGTCAACAATGATCTTTTCTCTCCTCTGATCACTTTTTGCTCTCCCTCTAACGAAAATCAAAACAATTAGAGAGGCTAAAACTGATAATACTTTTGTTTCTGTAATTCTAGAAAAACGTAGAAATATGAAGGTAGTCTTGAGGATTGTAAGAAAAAAGCTTGTATGAATTATTGATAAATTTTTTGACACTGACATAGGAAAAACAATTAGGGAGACTAAAATTGATAATACTAAGGGAGTATTATATATTGGTTTAACATTCAGAAAAAATTTGGAAAACTAAGAGTAAAGACCAAACCATTAGACTAGGTGATAGAAATACCAAGTTTTTTAATGATACTGCTAAGAATAGGATTGGACAGAGCAAAATTGATTATATCCAAAATGTTGATAGTAATTGGCTTATTGACAAAGTTGAGACTGTTGCCTTACTGGTCATTTTAAGGCTATGGTCACCGTTGATCAATAATGAGTTATTAACTTAATTCCTTTTACCATCTTTGATGTTGATAACAACATTCTTAATGTTATCCCCGAGTCTTTGGAAATCAAAAATGTGCTTTTCAGCATCAAAGATCCGGATAGCTTCCCACCAAATTTTTATCAAGCTAATTGGGATGTTGTTGGAAATGATGTTATTGTTATGGTTCAAAACTTTTTCACCTCCGGTTTCCTCCTGAAAGAAATAAACTCTACTTTTTTGTCTCTCATTGATAAAACTGAAACCCACACATACTAGCTCACTTTAGAGTCTTAGACTCATCTCTGTCCCTGTGTAATATCACCTATAAAATCATTTCCAAACTCCTTGTAACACCCGCATTTTTCGCATGATGCATACTCTAGGATGCGTCATTTCACGAGATGAAGCTTCGTCTCGAGCCTGTGTTGCGAACTCTGGATGCATTGCATCAACTCAAAGTAGTGATGCAAGTTGTGCAAAAGTGATGCATCTAACTAGAGCGATTTTGATTCTAGTTTGGCTTATCGAAATTAAGAAAGGAATACTCTAATTAATCATTTTCCTAATGAGATAACTAAGTTAATTCTAACCTTAGTAGACTCGGCAAAGTTAGGGACAATTACTTTGGGTAATCATGTTCCTGATAAGTAACTAAGATAATTCAGATCTTAGCTCAGCTTATCGAATCAAGGGACAATAACTTCAGATTATTGTTTTCCTGATAAGAATCTGGTAGTTTCAATCTTAACAGGCTTATCGGAGATGGTATGTTAGACCTATGATTGGCTCAGATTCTTATAGGTTGTATCAGGTTCTTATGAACTTGTGAAGCTCTTTCGAAATACATGTTGTATTTTTCGAACCTTTGTCATTTTTGTGACAAAAAGGGGGAGAAAATATATGGAGTATAGAGTAATTATGATTACTTGAGAAAGCACATATGTGTTTTAAAGTTGTAGATGGGGAAAAACGATTTGCTGGTTTTTTAGGGAAGTGAAGAGACGACCGTACGGAGGAGACTCCTCAACCGAGCAAACTGCTTAACCTCACACAGATGCACTGCAAAGGGAGTGCTTGAATTCGAGAGATCAATTGATAGACGCATTTATGTGTCTATATTAGTCTCAATTCTCTGTATTGTTAGTACCCATTTTTGTACTTATTTTGGTATTTTATGTCTTTGTAGGTATTTTTTGGAGAAATAAACATGCGCAGAGAAATTGGCTCGAAAAGTGGTATTTGGACTCTCCAGAGAAAATTACTGAAGACACCCCTCAAATGGATAAGGGGCACACAGTTGATAAGGGGTAACCCACCGTTATTTGCACCCCAATCTACTATTTGCACCCAAACTGCTATTCGCACCCCATCAGACGATAGGGGGACACCCTTCTTCATCACCGTTTGAATTAAGAAACTGGCGGGAAAATGAAACCAGCGCTGGCAGAGTTTGGATTCAAAACTTGGACGTGACTGAATGAGATTCAATTGCCAGAATTGATTTCAATGGACTCTAATGAGATAAACAGGGCTAGTATAGGTGATTTAATGGCGTAAATTTGGTTGGATAATCGAATCTCGACAACACGGGGGAATGAAGTTTTCTCGGGATTGTTTGGCTGTATTTCATGGAGATTTAATCGGAGATTCAGATTAGTTCGGGCCTGTTCGGATGAACCATACTTGGTATGTGTTTTAGATTAAATGGAAAGCAACATATTTTCCTCGGTGAAACAGGGAAAGTTGGCTCTCGTCTGCAAAGTTTCCCGATCGAGTTTGGTGGGATTTTGACGGAATTTTCTGGAGGATTTGGATTGGTACTAGCTTGTGGCGACTAAACAGGGGTTCTAGAGCCGAATGATACGAGATATATGCATATTTGAAGTAAAACAGGGAAAGAAGAGTATTACGGGATTTATACTTGGAAACGTGGAGTAAAAGAGGAAATGTTCTCCTAATATTGAATCTATCAAGTTGGAAGGATTTAGAATGATTCAGGAAAGACGCGTGAGAAACAAAGAAAGGTGAATCCGCAACCTGTAAGAAAGAATAAAAACCGAAACTTTTTAGAAAGAAAAGGGGGAGATTAAACCGGCCCGTGGTATATAAATAGCTAGCTGAAGTTCAATATAAGTGAGTCGAGACTTTGGGGGAACTTTGGGCTAGTTGCAGAGAAGAAATAAAGGTTGCAGAGGCGTCTCCAATCATCACAGAGAAGGAGAAAGAAGAAGACACAGACGACACTTCCTGTGTGTCGTTGTTTGTTCATCATATAAGACTGTTCTTCTGCCACGATTTAAAAGTATAGTTTTTTCTGTAACAGTTCAACACCCATTGTAACAGTCTGTTTGTAACGCCTCTCTAGCGTTGCAAACTGTCTGCTTTATTAGTTATCTCTTGTTTTTCACACTTTTGAGCTATAAACACCTATTTTGAGAACGTGAATAATATGAGGAGCTAAACCCCAACACTGGGGCGACGGAGGAAGCCTTTTTGCATCACTGTGGTAATTCTATTTAATTCTTTGTATGACTTTTTGCACTAAAATTGAATTGATTTATGATTTCTCTTGAATGCTTGTGATTTCAATTGATGGGTAATGCATAGCTTAAGTGTTTTGATGTCTCATGCTTTAGATATACAGTCATTACTTTCGGAATCTACCTTGGCAAAGAATTAGAGTCAATGAATCTTTATCATATGAGCTATAATTGTCTAAGAATTGATATTTGAACCACATGATATGAAGTTTGGTGGAATCACGAGTCTCAGTAATCTCTCGATATTGTGACAAACTTTTGTATATATATATATATATATATATATATATATTTTTTTTTTTTAAATCTTAAACCAATCTCATCAAGTCCGAGTGAACGAAACTTTTCTTACCACTTTACAACAACATTAAAAACCACATCATCAATTTGTAGGACTCCGGCCTAAACCAAGACAATGGCCGTTCCAGAGTCAATCCGGTCACAAGAGAGGATGGGTCGATCTGTAGGAGGGAAGATGAGAAATGTGTGAGATCAATGGTGATCAAGAATTGTAGGTGTGTTGTATATTCTGCGTGAAGAAATAAGATAAGTTCTGATTGATTGAATTAGAGTGATTGCTCAGATGATGAGAATTCTTGTGTGATGAGAATTCTTTGTTCAAGCGAGCCTTCTTGTTCTTTTTTGTTGTTTTTCAATCATGAGTTCAGAGACTTATTTATATTGTCAGAATCGTAGACACCTTGATCCCATGAAGCGTGACAGTTGCTGGAGTCAAAGAGTGGAGAAGTGGGAAATCGTGTTAAAACCGATTGCTCATCGTGCGGAGACTCGGTTGATTTTCCACCCACTACTTTGCTAACTCCTCTAACTGCTTACACGACTTGCTCACATTCTCATCGTGGATGGATACACGTGCCGTAGACCGCGAGACCAAAACCCTAGTTGATATCCCCCATGTGACACAATTGATGTCTCGTGATTGTGGAGTCTGCAAGGCAGGCGTGTATTTAGTTAGTCTTTTGTTGACTTGATGAGACGATGCGTCTTTGTATTGCTGAGTCGAACATGATTTACGAATGTTATAGGATTCATGAATTGAACATGTCTGTTGAGACAGATGTATAATTGTCGAATGAATGAATGTTGATAGTTAAAGTGAGCAAATATTGCTCGTCTGAGCAAATATTGCTTGCTTGATGAATTATAAAATATTGATAGTCGAACCAATATTCCTAGTCTGAGCAAATATTGCTCGCGTGAGCAAATATTGCTCATTCGATGAATTATTGGTAACGGGACCAAATAAAATATTAATTTAAGATACTGGCAACTGGACCGAGTATAATCAATTAAAATGTTGATTGCGGGATCAACGTAAAATTATTAGTCTGCTCAGAATTATGCTTTGCAAAGCCTTGGATTCGAAACCTTAATTTTGATCAATTGCTGATCAATTGATGATTTATTGAAAATCAACCACGGAGTGAGAGAGGGACCGGCTACATGGTATGATGGGCCGACCATGTAGAGCCCAAATGCTCGAGTGAGCCAACACCAAAGTCTCCTGAAGACCAGTTGGTGAAAGGATGATTAAATGTTGGTTTAATCATTTATTGAAATAGTGATCCTCTGAGTATTATGTAGGATCAGAATATCGCAACACCAAGATTCTCGCGAAATTCATAAACGACACACTGCGAAGACATCGCGCGATGGAAGTAAAAACGACGTAACGGATGACGACAGCCAAAACACGAGAAAGATGTGAAGATGTAGCGAGATTGAGGAGTGTTGCGAGATTTGACATTTGTACATTTGCGATACTTCGCAAGTCATACCCGAAAATAAAAGACAGCTTAGCTATCACCCACTATGTAATGTCCTATATAAAGAGCCGAATAGGCTTAAGGAAGGAGAGATCTTTTTCGAAGTGTTGAGCAAGTCATTAAGAGAGAGAAAGTTTAGAGTGGTTGTAATTCTTTAGTTTATCTCCTTTTCATCTTGTAACATTTCTGAAGTTTGATCAATAAAAAATTACAATTGTTCATCTTAAAATGATTTGATTGTGTGGATTCTTGTGAGGGGTGTAGTGTGGGATTTCCTGCAACTACATAATGGCGCTAAAAACAGGGATGAGTGAAGATTGATATTGTAATTTGGAAGGATTTGAAGTAGTAGATAAAGAATTTCATATAATTTTAAACAATTCATTAAGATTAAAGAATGGCAAGAAGAAGACATACATCAGAACAACCAACGACTGTTAGAAGGAGTAGGAGACTTGCTAGAGAAGAAAGAAATGAAATGGGAGAATCTTCAAGAGCAAACACAAGAAATAATGGAGAAAATCGGGTTCAATCGCCAATTCAGCATACACCAATACAAAATAGAACTGAGGATTATGACAGAGTGAGCGTACATACTTGGCGATCGGATTTTGTAGATAAAATAGGGGAAGAGTAGCAATTAGGAGGTAACGGACAAGAGGAAAGAGATCAAGAAATGATTGGAGGAATAATTCATGGAAACGAAGAGATTACAACGTTAGAGGCATTGAGACAAACAATACGCGAAGAAAGGCGGTTAGAAACAGAAGAACGTGCAAATCTGACAAGGCAAAATCATGAGCTAAGGATGGAAAACATGAGGTTACAGAACAGAAGGTCAAGGAGCACTACAAGGTCAAGATCAGTAAGGGAAGAAGTAAGACGAAATGTGCCTGTAGAAAATGCTAATGAAGAAATTCAAGAAGAAATACAAAATGCAGATGAGGAACGCCGCGAAAGAAGAGAAGTAAGGGAAAATCATTATATCCAACATGGTGAAGCTCTCCAAGATGGGCAAAATGATGGAAATCAGAGAGATAGACACCGCCAGAGGCGAAATAATCAAGAGGATGGAGAAAAACAGGAAGAAGGAAGGAGAATATTACATGGGACAGAAGTACAAAGAAATCACCGAGCAATTCAGGATGAAATTGAAAGACATTATACTGAACAAGCGCATATAGCTCGCGAGAGGGAAAGACTAAGAGCAGAAATGGAAGGGCAAGAACTACAAGAGGCAATTCGCCAAAACAATCATGATAATCGAGAAAGGAGGCGTGAGCGTAATCGCAATAATGTTAATATCAATGAAGAATACGATAGAACACTAAGGAGAAATGAAAGACGGAAAAGAGGAGAAAATGAGAAATATAATGGTGTGCGAATTCAAGAAAGGAATGAAAGAGAAGATCGCAGAGAAAGACGAGAAGAAAATGATGATCAAGAGAATAAAAACGGATATGAACGCAGAAGAAGAGAGGCGGAGTTAAAAAGGCCAGTGGAAGATAATTCTAGTATAAATGAACAAATTTTGAAAGAGCTAGCGGAAATGAGAGGAATGTTAAATAATAAGAAAGAAAGAGGTAGGAGACAGTTAGATGAAGCTATAGAAGAAGCTGCGAAAACCCCATTCACACGGGAAATACAATTAGAAAGAATACCCCCAAAATGTAATTTGCCTACATTAACCAGCATTTTTGATGGATCAACTTGTGCAATACAACACGTCAAAGCTTATTTGAGATGTATGTTACAATGGGAAAATCATGACGCTATATTATGCAAATACTTTGCATCAAGTTTAACAGGAGAAGCTTTGAAATGGTTTGAAGGCCTGCCAAAAAATACTATAGCATCCTTCAATCATTTACAGGCTATATTTTTAGGGGCGTACATAAGTAACAATTTCTCGCGACCTGGCATTGAAGATGTATTTGGATTAAAGCAAAGGGTTGGTGAAAGTTTGAAACATTTGACCATGAGGTGGAAGACAATGTGTAGCGACATGGCGGGTCGTGTTGATGAGAGATATCTCATTTTATCATTCATTAATGCTATGTTCGCAACCAATCTGTTATACATTCAAATTTTCAGAATTAAGAACACAATCACAATGAATGAGATGCGAGAATTACATGAGGAATATATTGCTCTCGAAGAAAAACAAAATGAGATGGAATCATACCCAGTTGCGAACACAAGTTCAAATACAGCGAATGCAAGCTTGTTACCTAAGTTGATAAATACAGTGGCGAGCACCTCGCAAGGACAACCAGAGTTGATAATGGGTGATAATCAACAGAAGCTAGTAGCTATGGGGAGTCGTGACCAAGAAGAATACGAGAGAGAAAGAAATTTCTATAACCGTGGTGGAAATAACAAAATTCAAAGACTTGACAGCCGCAAGAAAATTATGGAGGTCAAAGGCAAAATTATCATAGGGGACAAGGAGGCCGCAGGATATCGAGATGCCACATCTGAATGCTAGCGTGGAGAAAATATGGGAAGCTATAATTTTGATGGAAAATATACCAACACCATGGAACATGGGAAAGGAGCCACCTCCAAGCGAGAGAAGCCATGAATTTTGTTCTTATCACCATTTCCATGGACATACAACAAATGACTACAGAAATATAAAGAGAATCATTCTCAGGATGATAGATCGGGGAAAATTAAATCATTTTTTAGTAAGGAAAGCTCAACCTCAAGCATTACCACCTCCTCCAGAAATTCACAGGGCGAACACAACAAAAGAACGTGAAACATTTGTGATAGAAGTTGGGGCAAAAGCAAAAAATCTGTTTTGTAACTCTATTGTACATTCGTACAAGACAATTGAAGATTTCCACGATATTACTCTCAGCGGGGTTTTCGCAAGGGATGCCAATGACAAAGAAATAATGAATACCGCGAAGACATCGCAACTGGAAGAATGGCAGAAGCAGATTATTTCTTTTACCGCGGAAGAAGTACCTGAGGCTGTAGAAATGCATGACAACCCATTGGTGGTAAGATTGGAGATCAACCCAAAACCTAGCGAGGATGAAGATGATGAAGTTGAGAATTCTTGGGCAATCAACTGAATTTTGATTGATACGGGGAGTTCCGTGAACATTCTTTTTTATCATACTTATAAAACTATGGGAGGAAAAGATGAAGATCTAATACCTTCAACGTACAAAATCTATGGTTTTAATGGTACCGCAAATAAGCCAAAAGGAGAAGTTCATATGCGAATTCCACTGAAAGGATTATCTTCTGAAATTTTATTCTGTGTAGTTGATGTGGAATCACCATACAACGCGCTGATCGGACGACCATGGTTACATGAGATCTTAGGTGTCGCATCAACTTTCCATCAATGTATCAAGTTCCCTCATTCCACTGGTGTTGGCATCATAAAGGGAGATTGGGTTGAAGGAAAAAAGTGTTATGAGGTTGATATAGAATCCTGCGAAGAAAGAGCTGCGAAGCAGAGGAATTGGAAAAACAACATCAAAGAAAAACAAAGAGGTGAAAGATTAATGGTAGATGTAATAGAGCAAAGAGAGGAAGAAATGCTGCAAGATCAAAAAATGATGAAGATAGGAAGTGGCGAAGGTTTCGCAACGGACAAGAAAATGACAGGAAAATTCAAAAATGCAGAGGAAGAAAGTAGCAGAAGTAGGAGACTTAAAGAATAACTGTAATTGTTGATTGTCAGAGAAAAATGGGGAGGAAGACGACAAATGTAAGTTGTGTAACAGTTGATATGAAGAAGAAGAAAATATATTTTACAAATGGCAAATACGTTGCGAAAGTATAAAAGAGCTTACATATGCAGAAGAATCAACAAAATAGTCAGAAAGAGGCGAACTTATTATGGCGTACACCCTAGTTCGCGAACACAATTTCGCAAGAGGCAAAGTACCTAAAGTGCGTCATAGTAGGCGGTACCTATATTACATATAACAAAGAATTAACAAAATAATCAGAATGGGACGAACCTTCATGGCGTACACCTTAGTTCGCGAATAAAATTTCGTAAGAGGCAAAGTACCTAAAGTGTGTCATGTAAGGGGGTATCTGTAACATGGCTCAGGGAAAAGGTTACACCGCCCCTGGAACCTGAGTCATGAAGATTGGGGGGTAATAAAACCCATCCGGAGAGATACCTTGGATTTTCAATCTAAGCTAGTGACTTAGATTGGACGACCGGGGTCTCTTCTAAGGAGTCAGCATTTGACCAAGGCGCCGAGGTACACGGTTGAGCCAAGGGTGCCTGGGACATTTGAAGTGTCTCGGCCATTCTTGGCAAGTCTCGGCTTATGCTGCACTCGGCCCTAAAAAAAACTCCACTTAGGGTGCAGTCTCGTAACCATAAGCCCTATAGGCAAAAGGGATAAGAGGCTGCGAAAACAACCGGTTGTTGTTAAGACTGGATGGGAGGAGCTAGCCTTGTATGGCAGAAGTACGCCTCCTTGAAGGGGCAACCAGGGGGAAGATAAGGGCGGCACCCTCCATTAGGGAGCTGATAGTGTCAAAAAAGACGCAAATGTCATGAGACTTTATATTCGCAAGAATATTTAGGCTTGTCATATTTGTGCAACAATCCTGAAGAGGCAAAAATACAAAAGAGTATATAAGACGAGATCAATGGGTCATTGCATGCAAGTGTAAAGACGTCCTGCGATTTCGTCGCAAAGACGACAATGTCATGGGGCTTTATGTTCGCAAGGATATTTAGGCCTGTCATATTGTCGCAAGAAAAATATCCTGCAGAGGCAATAATATTAAAGAAATGATAAGACAAAATCAATGGGTCATTACATGAAAGTGTAAAGACGTCCTGCGATTTTGTCGCAAAAATGAGAGGTGGCAAAATAAGACCTTTAACTAGGAAGGAAAAATAAGACCACAAAAGAGAAATGATAAGGCAAGATCAATGGGTCATTACATGAAAATATAAGGACGCCCTGCGATCTTGTCGCAATGATAAAGTTCAGCAGAAAATATCTGCGAAATTATGCTTAACCTCCCATTCGAATACAAATAACATAGGCAAGTATGGGAATGAACAAGAACATGTTATTTGTCTTCATATGACAGATTTATGCATATATTGATTAACCATATTGCAAAAAAGAATTGCCCTTTATGTGCAGGTAGAGACAAGAAAGATAGAAATTGTATTCAAAGACTCAAGAAATTCGCAGCAAAAGAATAAATCCAAAGATGGGAGATTGAAAAAATGACTGTACAAATATTACAAAGGGAGAAAAAGGAAAATAAAATTATTTCTCATTTGATTTTTCCTCTTCTTTATCTTCATCAGATCCTTCAACTTCTTCATCTTCATCAGATTCCCCTTATTCTTCACCAGCATCGCTATCAGAAATATCCAGAGAAGGCATATTTTTGGGATCTTCATCAAGAAGGCAAGGGTACTTAGACTGAGGGATGCTATTGTCATCGTAGATCATCTCAATAGTTTGATTGCGAAAAAGAATAGCATCATTCTTAAAATTCGCGACAGTGATCTTTAGTTGGTTCTTCAGCCTAGAATATTTATCATCCCGAGAAGAAAGATTTTTGGCAAGTTGCTCTTTCTCAGATTCAAGTTCTTCAATTCTTTTTCTAACCTTGCTTCACCTGCGAACATATAACATTGAATCAAAGAACTTGATGACAATTTTATGCAAACAATTAAATAAAGAAGAATAATTAACAACCTTCTCTCGTCGAAAATCGTATCTCTAACCAAGGCCGTATGCTCGACTTGAAGACTAATGTTAACACCTAAATTATTTCTCGGCATCATCTAGAACCTTCGCAGCCCAAGCAAATTCATCATCATTGTTTATGAGAAGAAGGGAACGAATTTGATTCTCTCTTTCGCTAAGAATAGCATTTTGACGGATGGATTCATCCCGTTCAATTTGAACTTCAAGAAGAGTCTTTTGGAATTTCGCTAATGCTTGAGCACCTTGACTAGCAATGCGATCTTTATCATCTATAATATCACTAATTTTCTTCCTTAAAATATTAATTTTCTCTTTAGAACTAAGATACAGACGTTTAAGTTGGTTGGCTAAGCTTAAGCTAGATCTATGATCAAGTTCTAAGAGGCGAAATCTGGATTGAAGTTCATTAAGAGGAAGAGATTTAATCTTGTTATTTGAAAAACTATCCAAAGAATCGTTGAGATAAGCAAGAAGAGCATCATCATCCATAGGTTCAGGAAATGAATGAAGAAGAATGGCTTCATCGGAAAGGTTATAAACGTCTGCGAAAATGATAAGTCAGATGAGGGAAGATAACAAGAGAACAAAACAAAGGAAAAGGGAAAAGTTTCATACCATAAAGTTGTTGGTTGGAGCTCAAGGCTAGAAATCTTATTTTTCCGAGTGGCGTAGTCGACTTCTAATTGCTTGGTCTTCTCGCAAGAATGGCGACTTCGGCTTCCAATTCTTCATTTCTCTTGCGAAGAGCAGAGCTTCAACTCCCAATTCTTCATTTTTCTTGCGAAACTGAAGGTTCTTCTTTTCGAGAATATTGCGCCTCTTTTCAAGATCTGAGGCAACATCAAAGGAAGCTCTCCCGGACTACAAAGGAAAACAAAGAAATTAAAAAGATATAATTTAAAATCAAAACTATGAAAAAATAAGAGAATGAAAACATACCAAGACAGCAAGTGAATTTAAGAAGCTTGGAGTCACTGATCTGGAGACCCCATGAAGAGAACCATCACTCTCAAGTAAGGGTGAATCGCAAATACTCGCGAGAGCCTTGCATGTACTAGAAAGGCGATCGTCACCCATCCCTTGCATAAAATCTGAGAAAATGCTAGACAGTTGTGCCATAGAAGATTCAGCTGGAGAATTTGAAGAAGGGATATCCACATCATCATTTTCCTTATCACTAGAACTCTCACTTGATTGAGGATTCGAAGGAGAGGGGAGGTGAAGTTTTCGTTTCTTCAGAGGCGGAGCAACATACTTCTCCTTGCGAAGAGGATTTTTACCTTTACCTTTGGCCTTCGCAGCCTCAGGGTTTTCTTCTTCTCCAACAGCTACAACACCAACCTTCGCACATAAATGAAGATAAGAAACAGAGGCAACAATATTGTTAAAAAAATATAAACTGTTTCTTACTTCATCCATGACGGAGCGAAGAGCAGCTAAAGTGCTAAGCTTCCCGATCCGGTTGTAGCTCCATCTTAACTTTTCAATCTAAAATTTTTCGCGAGAATCAAAGGATAAGGGAATAAGCAACCAATGAAAGATTACGAAGTACGCGAAGTTGGAAGACATACCTCTTTATTCTTCTCGGGCCAATTAAATACCCAAGGTCGATAAGTAGCGAAATTCGCAGGAAGTACATTCGATCCTGCGATATAAGGCCCCTTTATCACCAATGGAAAAGCACACCATCTATCGTCTTTAGAGTGACGCGGGACGTTGTTTTTACTGAATGCCAATCAATGTCTTGCATAAGGAGTTTATCGTCGACAACATCATCCTTTCTTTTCGACGGACACCCCAATGAGTATTATCCCTCCTCATAGGAATGAATTCATAATTCTCGTAGAAACTCTCGACTGTGTATCTTTCAGCGAGTATCGCCAATTCCTTAAATTTTGGGTCTCTAACTTCTTTTGGGTAAATAGACCCATTGCCAGCGCCACGGTTGGCGAACTCAAGTATTAAGCGAATGCAATCCCCGCTTAGTTGATAGATAGCTCGCGAGAAGTTCGCATGAGCAAGAATTCCATGGAATAACTGAAGATTAGGGTTATAAAGAGGAATATGAAGGCCGGCGAGAATTTGACAAAGCGAAATTATGATTTCATGATCATCACAATGATGATCAGTGAACAACTTGGCAGAAAGAATGGATTTAGGTTCTTGACCGGGAATGGTGGTTAAAGTAAAACCTTTTCCTTGAAAATCTTTTTGAATTTCTTCAAAAGAAGCTTCGTATTTGCGACCGATTGGAGCCATTTTTAGTATGGGAATGAATGAAGAACTGAAGATCAAAAGAAAGAAGAAGAAGAAGATTTACAGTAGCAGAAACAGAAATTACGGAGGAGAATTGAAGAAAAATTGCAGAGAGAAAGTAAAAAAGAAGAAGAAGAGGGTGAGAAAACTATATATAGAGAAGAATTCTCGATAAGATAAACGCATTTAATGCGAGAAGGGACGTGAACGGTTGAGAAATAACGGTTGAAAGAGACGTGTCAAGAAATGGGTGGAAGAAGAGATACGTGTAATAAATTCTGCGTAATAGTACGAAATCATGCAAATACAGAAAAATATGAAAAAATGAACAGTTGCAGCATTTTGAAAATACTAGTTCTCATGACGTTCTCTTCTTCGCAGAGAAGATATGAGAAGAGGCAAGATGTAGGATCATAATATCGCAACACCAAGATTCTCGCGAAATTCATAAACGACACATTGCGAAGACATCGCGTGATGGAAGTAAAAACGACGTAACGGATGACGACAGCCAAAACACGAGAAAGATGTGAAGATGTAGCGAGATCGAGGAGTGTTGCGAGATTTGACATTTGTACATTTGCGATACTTCGCAAGTCATACCCGAAAATAAAGGACAACTTAGCTGTCACCCACTATGTAATGTCCTATAATAAAGAGCCGAATAGGCTTAAGGAAGGAGAGATCTTTTTCGAAGTGTTGAGCAAGTCATTAAGAGAGAGAAAGTTTAGAGTGGTTGTAATTCTTTAGTTTATCTCCTTTTCATCTTGTAACATTTCTGAAGTTTGATCAATAAAAAATTACAATTGTTCATCTTAAAATGTTTTAATTGTGTGGATTCTTGTGAGGGGTGTAGTGTGGGATTTCCTGCAACTACATATTAGATAATAAAACCTAATTATTAAAGAAGTGAGGGACCGACCAAGGGGTTAAGGAACCGGCACTGGTGGTCACATGACCAACTGACGGTCGCTTTATGAAAGTCCAAGTTGTTTGGAAGAGTTTGAACCTAATATGAACAAATTAGGTCAAACTATGAAAATATTTGGGATCGGCTTCTTGCAAGCCAAAGGGACGACCCTAGTCAGTCAAGGTAACATGCCCATGTCACCATAGTGTCCGTGTCTCAGTCCTGAGAATTTTGACATTTTATGGTACACGTTTGAGCAATGTTTGAGAAAGTATGAAGAAATCAGGGTTTTGCTCAAACTGAGGAACTTCATAAGAAGAACGAAATAATAATAATAAAATAAGGGATTATAAGGTGTGGTACCGGCCACGGCTAGGGCATGACCGGCCAGCTAGTAAGCCCGATCCCGTGACACCTTTCCTAATGTTATATTATTTCCATGATTTGAAGGAAAATATGAAAGAAACTGAGAGTTTGTTGAAACGAAATAGTTTCCTCAAAACAAAGGAGTTTCCATGAGATGAAGGAAATAATAATAATAACAATAAAATGAGGGGTTACAAGGTGTGGACAAGCCACGTCTAGGCATAGCCGGCCGGCTAGTAGACCCGGTCCCGTGACACCTTTCCTAATTTTATATTATTTCCTTGATGTGAAGGAAATATCATGAAACTGATGAGTTTCCTCAAGCGAAGGAGTTTGCTCAAATGAAGGAGTTTTCATGAGATCAAGGAAAATAATACAAATTAGATAAAATATGGGAAGAGGCATGGGACCGGCCACGGTGGCATGTCCGGCCTGCCAGTGGACCCGGTCCCTTAGGCGCCTCAATAAATATTTTTTTATTATTATTTTCTTGCCTATTTTGCATAGGTTCACTCGTTCCTTCGTATTTTTTGAATGTTCGTTCGTGCATTTAGGTGCTCGTTAGTGCATTATTGCTGAGTAGTACACTTGCACCATTTTCTCGGGGCTTACTCGATAGTGGCTCTGATGCCCGTATGTTGAATATTTATTACTAACCCATGGAATTCTACTGGGAAAATCTATGAATTGAAGTAATCAGAATATAATAAAGAATGTAGAATGTTTTCTAGGAATTCAATCGATGAATCTAGCGACTAGAAATAATTAATTGATGGATCTATACTAGCACGTTGTCTAGGAGCAATAATTATTCGAGAATTGAGCGATATGAGCTAGTTGAGGCGTCATATTTATTACGTATAGTCAGGGAAAACATTGTTGCATCCTGAAGGCGTTATCGCTCTATACTATCAGGCAAGCTGTCTAGGAGCCGTCCAATCATTAAGATTCTATACACATGTCTTTTATATAGTCAGAGAAAACATTGTTACATCCTGAAGACGTTATCGCTCTATACTAGCAGGCAAGTTTTCCAGGAGCCGTCCAATCGTTCGATTCTATATAAAAGTGATTACTGAAATTGTTCCGTATTAATGAAATATGTCGTGGTCTCAATTGAGAGACTCAATATTCATGTATATGCTCTGAGAGGCAATACACTCAGTCAGAGGTTCTTATGGATTTATCTGAGAGGCAATACACTCAATCAGAGACCATCGTGGCAGGAGTTTTCATGCTTAAACGAGAGACATGAGTCTCAATATTTGTCTGATTACTGGATAAGGAATATGCAAGGTTATGACTTTACGATTTTAGCCTTCGTCAAAAATCCACCATCAACAAAAGTATATCTCTAATTGAAAAAGAGATAAAGCATTGATTAAGTATCATGATGTGTAGTTGTTGATGGTGGTTTTTAGTTTAGGGTTAAAATCGTAAAACCTTGCATCTTATGTGACGTCACTATGCAAGGAAACACAGCCACGTGTGCTAAGCTCTTCACTGGCATACTTATTGAGATGCTCAATACACTTACATGAAATTTGTCCAGACTGGCGAATCCCAGTTGTTCTGTAAATTTCGGCGCCTCACGTATATTCACTTAATATAAGTTCCTCTGAATGCCTTCTATGCTATGTTCTCCGGCTGAACTCTTAATGTTGATATGGCATGACGATTTGTGTTCACTCGCAGCAGAGTAGCACGAATCTCCAAGTATCAAGAATAAGATCTTTACATAAGGTATTCAATCAAAAAAGCATGCTGCTCTCTGGCAACGAAATTAAAAGAGCTCTGTGTCGACACATAGAATTCAGTCAATCGTCCTGACTAACTTGCAGAAGTTAGGGTTTCGGGCCTCGCGCAATATACCAGACTTGCTTGTCAAAATTAAGCTTAAGCAAACTAAAGTAATTAATCCGCCATGGATTAGCAGGTGCAGAACCTCGCTCAGAATAAGAAAAAAGAACAGGGAGCCGCAGCAGCAAAAAGAGGCGTGGCCATGCCCAAGGCCAGCTAGCGTCATTGGCCACGCCCCGACCCTATATCCTCGACCAATCAAGTCGCTTTAAACTCGCCACACTCTCACCAGAAGTATAGTCGCGCCTTATGTTTGGCCGGCCCCATTTTGGGCCAATCAAGTTGCTCTGAACTTGCCACCATACATTAAAGGCCAAACGCGCCCTACCACAACAACATATTGGTCGGCATGCCAACATGCCACTCTACCGCGGCAACTTCGCAACATGCTACCTGGCAAACATGCCACTTCGTGGCAACCTGCTATAAATAGCCACCCACGGCAATTCTTACTCCTGTGGACGTTTCCACACTACGGCCTTGCCATAGTTCCTTTGGCATAGCCATGGCGCCATTTGCACAAAGGTAGCACCATGCCGCAGCCACACGCCACGTGCACTAATTAGGGTTTCGACAGGCCAAACCCTAATTTGAGCAAATCGTTACCAAAGCCAAATAACGTTCCCAGAGCAATGGGATTGGCATGGTAACAAGGCCAATGTTGCCACGCCACATGTGGGTCCGACTCCACGGCGCCAAAACCAAGCCTTGGCCACGCCAAGCCCTAATTCTTCCACGGCACCTTGGCCATGCCAAGCCCTAATTCTTCCACGGCGCAAACCCTAACTTTGGCCACGGAGCCAATTCTTAGCTTTGGCCATACCGCAACATCACCGACATACCTCTATGCCACGGCTACGCCATTGGCATGCCGCTATGCCATGGCTACGCAACTGGCATGCCATTAGCATGTGGCTGACGCCACTTCGCTATACAACAAGATGTGGCCCTAATCAATGGCCATCATTCTTCATGAGATGCAATCTCAGCCATCCAAGTTCGCTACCGAACTGATGGACTTGTGGCAACTCTTAGGCGACCAACCGCCTAAACCCAACGACCATGCCTACGTCAGGCGCCACTTGCACCATCGTGCCACTGGCATGCACAAGTCATGCCGCAATGCCACTGCGCCATTGTCAGGTGCCAACACAAGGTAGCCACAATCTACGGCTACCCTTATTCATAAGATGCGATCTCGGCCATCGAAGTTCGCCACCAAACCGGTAAGCTCGCGACAAGTTTTAGGCGACTAGCCAAAACGAGCCTAGCATCACATGCTATTTACCTGCGGCAAGCCTCTCGATTTTAACTTGCCACACGTAGCAAAGTGCTACATGTTTTCCATGAAAACACTCGAGACATCAAAATATGTCATAAACTGGGGGATGCTCATCAGGGTATTGGTCTGGCGGTTTACAGCGTGCGGCGTGCAATGCGCCCGTTACAAGAAAGTGTCATGAAGTGGGATAATTAGTGGTGGTGAAAAGTAACGGTGTAAACAATTCATTTCCTTCATCATGGAAGCGTAATGACTGGCGGTTACACGAATTCACTTCCCTCATCATGGAAGCACAACGTCTAACAGTTACACGTTAATCTTTTCTTCCACCACTCAATCGTTTCCACTTTCTACGAGACCAGGGTACGTTTCACTATGACTTGTATAAATAGGTCTCACCTATTTCCACCAAACAACAGGTTTTGGTCAAAAGAACAATACAACATCCAAAAATCATCTGATAGCTTTTTCCTCCAGCTAGCCAGTTCAACTTTCTGATACAAGTTACAAAACGCCCACACTTCCAGAATCAACTATTCTGGTCTCAACACTTTCTTCACTTCCCTCCCTAAGACCAACCCTTCTCCTTCACCTTGTGACCGAAGCAAGCCTGGAATGGCCATTTCTTGGTTTAGGCCAGGATTGTACAGATTGATCTCTCAAATCAAAAGTACTCCCATGTAGTACATTGTTTAGGGTTTAGATTCGTTTCTCACCTACACACACCCAAAATCAGCAGAAATGGTTTTCACCCCCAAACAATTGGCGACCACATTGGGAGATTAATCTCTCAGTTGCAATACCAATTTCCAATTTCATTTTTTCAATCCCGATCTCAAGATGGTAGAACTCAGGTCCGGATCAGCAACAAACCCTGAAAACACTAGCACTGAGATTACTCTTGGTATTAACGTTTCTTCCAGTGGCATTAATACGCCACCTATCAACACCAGCGGCGCGAAAAACGTTCCTTCAGGTGTTACACCTCCAGTCACCAGAGCCAGAGCCGCTGCCGCCACCCCCAATGTTTCTTCAAGTGTGATACCTCCAACAGTCACCAGAGCCGCTGCTACTCCACCATCAGGATGAGAGACTGGGGGAGCCATAGGAAGCCGATCCCTTATTACCATTGCTGATTTGACGGAAATACAAGAAGTTTTTGCTAAGGCTCAGACAGACATGGCCACAACTCAAAAGGAGCGAAACAATGAACATCCAAATGATTAGTCTAGGGATTCAGAATTCGGGCGTTAGATTGTCATAAACCAAATATGACCGAACATCAATTGGTGGAGTTATGCATTAATGCTTTCTGGGGACTCTGTTCACAAAACCATGTAATCCATGACGGAGCATGTGTGTGAGACTTTTTATTTCTACAAGGTGCAGCGCCGGGATATATTTTCAAGCTCTCAGCCGTGTTGCATTGGATCTTAGAACTTTTTTCCAGGAGACGCTTCTACTTTTCGCTCCAGAAGCCGCTCCGCTTCAACGTCTCACCTCCAGAAGCCGCTCCTCTTCAATATTCTCTCCAGAAGCCGCTCCGCTTCAACGTTTCGCTCCAGGATCCGCTGCTACTTTTCGCTCCAGAAGCTGCTCCGCTTCAACGTTCTCTCAAGAAGCCGCCCCGCTTCAACGTTTCGCTCCAGGAACTGCTTCTACCTTTCACTCCAGAAGCTGCCCTGCTTCAACGTTCTCTCCAGAAGCCGCTCATTTTCAATGTTTCGCTCCAGAAGCCGCTTCAATGTTCTCTCCAAAAGTCAATCCTTTTCAACATTTCGCTCCAGAAGCCGCTTCAACGTTTCTCTCCAAGAGCCACTCCGCTTCAACGTTTTCTCCAGAAGTCGACACTCCTCCCTGTCAAGGATCGTGATCACAACCAGCAAAGGTTCGTAGTTGTGGCCACTTTTTTGATTCATCCCGCCAAACCTCGTGGCCGTGGGCAGTTTACTCGCTTACGCATCCAGCCAATCCCTTTGCTTCCATGGACGCCCATGCAACTTCAGCCAACCTATTTTGGTTCCCACGACGATGTAGTCTCTTCCTATCACATCTGCTGCCAAGAACTGTTGGTGCTCGTTTGTTAGAGCTTTACCATAGCAACAACCACTACAAAGGTAATCCATACTTCTCTATGTTTTAGTTTCACGTGGAAGAAGTAATAGAGTCACCATTACGGATGCAAGATGATGTCTTTATCATGGTTAACTCACCGACCATACAAGATAGAAACATGTAAACCACACTTGGGGACTGAGGCTCTACACGGGATCCCTTCATTGTCAAAGCTCAAAAGACACGGCCAACCAAAAATCATAGCCACGACAAGGTCATCCACCCTTCAAAGGTGTAGCGTAAGAATATCATCACCTCTTTATCTAGAAGGCGCCTGCAACACTTTACGAGGCCGCGGCGGATCCCAAGCCTACTTAGAGAAAAGAACTTCAGTAACCAAAGAGAAGTGCGACTGGGGAATGCTCATCATGGTCCATCCCCGACAACAATCAAGCGTTCATGAGATAACTCCAGAGATGCGGCTGAAACATTTTCCTTGAAGAAACAGATGGAGCCACGATTAACGACATAACTCCCTCACTTCTACCTCTTCGTTATCCAGAATATTTTGTCCATGTGATATTCCAAGCATCCCAGCATCACATCCAGGAGAGTATGATAAGATTGTATCAAATCCCATAGGCGTGGATTCAAGGCGATGCAATTAAAGTAGGCTACACTTGGGGACTGAAGCCTCCTTCATGTTTAGAAGCTTAAACGCAGTCACCACCTCACCAGTGAATGCAGCAGAAGCACATCTTCCACGAGAAAATAGGTTCAGGGTAATTACACATGGGGACTACAGAATGGGATGCCTTCACTGCCCTCAACCGGGTTATTTCCGATTTCAACATCATCACTGTCGAAGTTTTACGAGCCGCAAGAATTTCTCAACATGAAGCCGTACACGCGCATCAAAGACCCCAAAAGTACGCCACAGAGATACATCCACATATCCGGCCACGCCATCGGATCTAACATAAGTATAACTGGGGACTTCTCACCGCATCCTGTTTCATGCAATAGTCCAAGATTCAGAAGATGGTTCAAAGGATGTCGCTTGGAACGAAGTCCTTAAAGACTTGATAGCAGCACATCGGCAACGGAACGCTCTCAGCTCGTCTACTTCACCCAATGGCTCCAGAAGATTTCGACCAGGCAAGCATCCACAGGATATCATCATCGCAATCAGAAAGTCCAGGCACCAAATAACCTAAAATCAAGGATGGACCAACGCAACCATAATCTCCAAGATTAGCCCTGACATGATCATTTCCGAGCATATATTTCATCCATCTATCCCTAGATCGCAATGTAGTTTGGTAAATTTTGAAATCCAATGGAGAGGTTAGATACTCATTCCTCTGGAGTCAGAGCCTTATTACACATTCTGGAGAAGATCGATGGTACTGTTGGGTGGATACATGCGAGAGCACCTACCTTGAGTTCTCCTGGCTTGCCGTGCCGTTGATTATAACTATTGGAGATTACTTTATTGCCATTAATGCTTGCTCCACCACCGCTAAAAAATGACGAAGAGGAGCCAGATGCTGTAGATGAAAGCACGGAGCCGGACGAACAACAAAAAACATAAGAGGGTCGATACCCCTTTTCATACGAACGCAGTTTCTAGAGTTTGAACAGAATAAGGATTCCTTATTGCTCCATGAACGTGAATAGATGACTAGGCACACCACACTCATGCTCCATAGCCAAACAAGTAAGTATACCAATATCTCCGCTTCATGACCGAACCAGCAGCGCGCCAGCACGAGGAACACCAGTCGCTCAACCTACAAACGCTTCATGGCTCCAACACTCCGTGGTCAGGCCAACTCTCCATGGCTCCAGCACTCCGTAGTCAAGCCAACTCTCCATGGCTCCAGCATTCCGTGATCCATCCAGCAAGCCTTCCAAGTGTCATATCCACCGTTCCACGAATCAGGAGCCAGTTGTGCCATCTCAGCTTCTCCGTGATCTAGCCAACCAAGTGCCATCCACCGCTTCACGGACCTAGCCAACAACACCGCTTCACGGACCTAACCAACCGCACCACTCCACGGACCTAGCCAACAACGCTGCTCCACGGATCTAGCCAGCGCCATCTCCACGATGCAGCCGAGCCCTAACCAGCGCTATCCTCTCCGCGTCCCAAGCCAACGCTCCATTGGCCTTTCCAAGCAAGCCAACGCTCCATTGGCCTTTCCAAGCGAGCCACGCCATTGGCCCTTCCAAGCTAGTCATGCAATTGTCCCTTCCAAGCTAGCATCGCCATCGGCCTTTCCAAGCAACCCAACGCTCCATTGGCCTTTCCAAGCGAGCCACGCCATTAGACCTTCCAAGCTAGTCATGCCATTGGCCCTTCCAAGCTAGCCTCGCCATCGGCCCTTCCAAGCTAGCCTCGCCATCGGCCCTTCCAAGCTAGCCACACCATCCACCTTTCCGTAGCCATTCAAAGCAGCGTCATCTTGGCCGTTCAAAGAAGCGCCATCTCCACCAGTCAAGGAAGCACCATCTTGGCCGTTCAAGACAGCGCTATCTCCATGCATTCCGTAACCTAGCCGGCTAGCAACATTCGCCGCTCCGCGGACCAAGTCGCAGTACCACCTCTGCCAATTAGTAGCCAAAGTTGCAGTGCTGAGGCCAGCACCCCATGGTCAAACTAAATTTATGCGAAACCGCCGATGCAAGGATCGCAGATTCTTCGTGCCTCCTGACAAAGGTTAGACAAATCTCCCCGACAATCTCTTCATGACTTGTTGCTTCGATTTTATCCTCATCTGTCACCATCTAATACTTACCCCGCAACAATGCCACTGTTCCGAGCTAAACATGGGACTTAATGTTGATGGTGGTTTTTAGCTTAAGGTTAAAATCGTAAAACCTTGCATCTGATGTGACGTCACTCTGCAAGGAAACACAGCCACGTGTGCTAAGCTCTTCACTGGCATACTTATTGAGCCGCTCAATACACTTAAATGAAATTTATCCAGACTGGCGAATCCCAGATGTTCTGTAAATTTCGGCTCCTCGCGTATATTCACTTAATATAAGTTCCTCTGAATGCCTTCTATGCTATGTTCTCCGGATGAACTCTTAATGTTGATATGGCATGACGATTTGTGTTCACTCGCATCAGAGTAGCACGAGTCTCCAAGTATCAAGAATAAGATCTTTGCATAAGGTATTCAATCAGAAAAGCATGCTGCTCTCTGGCAACGAACTTAAAAGAGCTCTGTGTCGACACATAGAATTCAGTCAATCGTCTTGACTAACTTGAAGAAGTTAGGGTTTCGCGCCTCGCGCAATATACCATAGCTTGCTTGTCAAAATTAAGCTTAAGCAAACTAAAGAAATTAATCCGCCATGGATTAGCAGGTGTAGAACCTCGCTCAGAATAAGAAAAAAAAAACAGGGAGCCGAAGCAGCAAAAAGAGGCGTGGCCATGCCCAAGGCCATCTAGCGTCATTGGCCACGCCCCGACCATATTTCCTCGACCAATCAGGTCGCTTTAAACTCGCCACACTCTCACCAGAAGTATAGTCGCGCCTTATGTTTGGCCGGCCCCATTTTGGGCCAATCAAGTTGCTCTGAACTTGCCACCATACATTAAAGGCCAAACGCGCCCTACCACAACAACATATTGGTCAGCATGCCAACATGCCACTCTACCGCGGCAACTTCGCAACATGCTACCTTGCAAACATGCCACTTCGTGGCAACCTGCCATAAATAGCCACCCACGGCAATTCTTACTCTTGTGGCCGTTTCCACACTACGGCCTTGCCATAGTTCCTTTGGCATAGCCATGGCGCCATTCGCACAAAGGTAGCGCCATGCCGCAGCCGCACGCCACGTGCACTAATTAGGGTTTCGACAGGCCAAACCCTAATTTAAGCAAATCGCTACCAAAGCCAAATAACGTTCCCAGAGCAATGGGATTGGCGTGGCAACTGGGCCAATGTTGCCACGCCACATGTGGGTCCGAATCCACGGCGCCAAAACCAAGCCTTGGCCACGCCAAGCCCTAATTATTCCATGGTAAATTCTTCCACGGCACCTTGGCCACGCCAAGCCCTAATTCTTCCACGGCGCAAACCCTAACTTTGGCCACGGAGCCAATTCTTAGCTTTGGCCATACCGCAACATCACCGGCATACCGCTATGCCACGGCTATGCCATTAGCATGTGGCTGATGCCACTTCGCTATACAACAAGATATGGCCATAATCAATGTCCATCCTTCTTCATGAGGTGCAATCTCAGCCATCCAAGTTCGCTACCGAACCGATGGACTTGTGGCAACTCTTAGGCGACCAACCGCCTAAACCCAACGACCATGGCTACGCCAGGCGCCACTTGCACCATCGTGCCACTGGCATGCACAAGTCATGTCGTAATGCCACTGCGCCATTGTCAGGTGCCAACACAAGGTATCCACAATCAACGGCTACCCTTATTCATAAGATGCGATCTCGGCTATCGAAGTTCGCCACCAAACCGGTAAGCTCGCGAAAAGTTTTAGGAGACTAGCCAAAACAAGCCTAGCATCTCATGCTATTTACCTGCGGCAAGCCTCTCGATTTTAACTTGCCACACGTAGCAAAGTGCTACATGTTTTCCACGAAAACACTCGAGACATCAAAATATGTCATAAACTGGGGGATGCTCATCAGGGTATTGGTATGGCGGTTTACAGCATGCGGCGTGCAATGCGCCCGTTACAAGAAAGTGTCATGAAGTGGGATAATTAGTGGTGGTGAAAAGTAACGGTGTAAACAATTCATTTCCTTCATCATGGAAGCGTAATGACCGGGCGGTTACACGAATTCACTTCCTCATCATGGAAGCATAACGTCTAACAGATACATGTTACTCTTTTCTTCCACCACTCAATCGTTTCCACTTCCTACGAGACCAGGGTTCGTTTCACTATGACTTGTATAAATAGGTCTCACCTATTTCCACCAAACAACAGGTTTTGGTCAAAAGAACAATACAACATCCAGAAATTATCTGATAGCTTTTTCATCCAAACTAGCCAATTCAACTTTCGATACAAGTCACAAAACGCCCACACTTCCAGAATCAACTATTCTGGTCTCAACACTTTCTTCGCTTCCCTCCCTAAGACCAACCCTTCTCCTTCAATTTGTGACCGAAACAAGCCTGGAATGGCCATTTCTTGGTTTAGGCCAGGATTGTACAGATTGATCTCTCGAATCAAAAGTACTCCCGTGCAGTTCATTGTTTAGGGTTTAGATTCGTTTCTCACGTACACACACCCAAAATTACCAAAATCAACAGAAACGGTTTTAACCCCCAAACAGTAGTATTACATATTACGAAATTGAATAAAAATTATGTTAGGATTGAATATATGCATAGTTCAACTTTAGGGTTGTAGTGTTATTATTATTCAAATGCTTCAACAACGACATTTATTTTTGAATATTTGCATAACAGATTGTTGTTAAAACTTGGATCAAGCATATGAAGATAGAATTAAGAGATTTATATGTAATGTAATATCTTTCTCTGTTAATTCTTGGATGCTCCATATATGTAAAGACTTTTGTCACTAAATTTGATAAAGAGGGAAATTATTAGAGCATTGTTCGGTTGAACCCGCCAAGCATTGGTATGTCAAGTTTGGTTGTCAACTTTTGTTCCAAAACGATTGAGTCAATTGCTAAAGCCAACTTCGTTATATTGGACTACGAACATAGAAATGTTAAGACTTTCTCTAGTTACTCATCAAGACCTGAAGATATACTGAAGACAACGAAGACATCATCCTTGAACTCGAGGTTAGTAACTACATACTTGACTTGTTCCATTTCTATCTTTTGTTTTTTCAAGTCTTTATTCATTAGAAATATAACATATGAAGTTTGTTACAATGACTTTAGTATTGGTAACTTGTTCATTATACTATGATCAAAGTACCATTAAGGAATGATATACAATGGTTGTTTCTATAACTTATAAGTATATGGAGTTACGAAGTATATTTTATCTATGGACTTCGTATTCTTGACATTACACTAATTGATAACTTTTTTTTTTATTTAGTGTGTTGTACTTCCGGATAAATCTAAACCTTGGTGTTATGCTTGAAAGAAATTTCGAAAACATAGTTTAAGGAAGTGGACTTGCAAAACTTGTTTCGAAGTTGAAATATGGATTCAGGATCGATCCTAGGTATATGACCAATCCCGGGACCGATCTCTTGTGGCAAGGATCCATGCCAGGACCGATCCTGATAATGTCTAACTTGTTTTACATTTTCTATATGTTTGTTATCTTCGGATTTCTGTAGACATTGAGATGTGCACGGGTTTGACCGTAAATATTCATAAGTGTCGACATTGTGATTTGACATATGCTAAACTCTAATATATTAATGTTCAAGTATATTCCTTTGATACTTAAGGCAAAATCCTGAAACCGATTTTTCAGCACCTATTTTGGTATCGAATTATATGCTTACCAAATCTCAAAGGTTCTCATATCTTTATTTGTTATATTATTAAATGTTAGAGCATTGCTCGGTTGAACCTACGAAGCGGTGGTATGTCAAGTTTGGTTGTCATATTTTAGTTCCAAAACTCAAAACTTCTTGATTTATTACTAGAGTTAAATTCGTTAGGTTAGACTAGGAACATAGAAATATTGAGTTTTCTGCTTCTACCTATGTCACTTCACATACTTTCTTGGGGGAACTTAGTGATGTTCGTGGAGAATTAGATGATTAGGAAAATACTCATGATAATCCTTTCTTAAGTCATATGGGTGAAAAAATGTTGCTTAAATATAACAAGTATTGGGGAGAGTACAAAAAAATGAATGCTTTATTATTTGTTGATGTACTCCTTGATCCATGGGAAAAAGAACGTGGGTTGTATGTAATAGTAGAAGATTTGATTGTGAATAATGATACTTGGCAGAAACCAAGAATGGTAAGAAAATTGGGTAGATAAAGTGAGGAAGGATTTTTGATGACCTATTTGCAGCTTATAAGTCAGAATATTCAGCTGTAGGTAGTGTGTTAGCTTCGTCGGAGTCTATAGGTGAAACTTGTGCTAGTCAAGGGAGTTCGAATTCTACTTTAACTAGAAAGAAAAAACATAAGGCACATAGATAAGAGCGTAAAAGCCAGTTGTCAATAATGGAGGATTATGATAAATCAGAGGTCGAAAGATATTTAGGGGAACCAATCTACACTCCGACCAAGGATAATAAAGAAGGTTCCAAATTTGATATACCTGCATGCGAAATTTGTGTAATGAAATTAAGATTGATTTCATACCTAGAAAACTATGTTTAACTACATGAGTTTAAGGAAGTAGACTTGCGAGATTTGTTTTGTAGTTGAAAGGAATCAAGGGATCTATAGCGGGACTGATCCCTTACTTGGGGATCTATACTAGGACCGATCCCAAATTATGTTTTTAACATAAAAATTTAACCTAAAAATAAATTTTTGGTTTGTCTATTACTTTAGGGTTTGTATAGATACCAAAAATATATTTGGTTAATATGGAAAGTTCATTAGTGTCAACATAATATTTTGAACATGTGATAAACTATTATTACTTAATATTCAAGTATTTTCCTTGATCTCAAGGTAAGATCCCAAACCGAAATATTCCATAATTTCTCAGTAATTAAAGCATATCTGGATATTATATTACTAAGTATACTTGTATGCTTGCTAATATTTAGTTGTCATCCATGAGATATTTCAGTATATTAGTTGGACAACAATGTTATTTAGTAAAACCCGAAAATTGGTATTTATTGCCTATCTTTGCATATTTTCGGATTTGGAAATTCCTTGGTGTCCAAACTAACTTGGTAATTATAAATAGTGAAATTTATTCTTCCTAAAAACTCATCCCGAAACACACGTACTTCATTTTAAAGTTGGGGTGACGAAATCCTAGTAGTAGTATTCTCGTAATACTCCCTCAAGAGGAAAGTAATCTAATTAGGTGAAATGTCTTATGTGCGCTTCATTTAAAGACTTCTTTGGGATCAAGAAGCAACTAGTGGTACCGTTAGTGGGAAGCTAGAATCATATTGGTATTTTAGTTTTCGATTATTGATTTGATTGACTAATGGTAAAGTTGAACCTTGATATCACCTAGTTTGTTTATTCCATGATCATTCTCCACAAATATAAGGTCACTCGAACTAGATCAAGGATCGACGATTTCATATCTGATCTTTATAGATTGAAGATCGGAAGATAGGAATTATGATCATCCATTGTTAACGGACACCCTTATGTGCGTGATCGATCACAAGGGAATCAAGTTGTTTGTGCATGTATATTGAAAACTCAAGATTTGAGGACTAAAATATTTTCTTTATTAGTATTTTGATCTTTGTGATTATACTTTGTGCACTCTTGATTGACCGAGATCCGACAAGTTTGTTTATCTTTGATAGAGTTTCATAACTTGTGTATATATATTTTAAACTAATGGTTGGTTATTTAAGTAATATTAATCTTAGTTGATCTAAACCGATATAAAAGAGTTTATATTAATTAAACGGAAGAACCTTTGTTACTCAATTATATCTCTGATTGACTTGTTGATCTGGGAGATTAATAGCGCGGTAACTGAAACATATTACGATCCAAAGGAGTTGAGTGGTAGAAGTCTTCACAGCGGGTGAAATAACTTAAGATAGTGTGATATATCTTAGGATTCACGTGCGTAAACCAGATTGGTAGTAGGCGCAAGGATACTAAAGGAACTAAGTAATTTGGAGTTAGTTTACTTGGTATCAACTATACAAAATTGGTAGTAGTCTTTATATAGCGGTTTAATCCTGAGAGTATTCAAAACTGGACTAGGTCCCGGGGTTTTTCTGCATTTGCAGTTTCCTAGTTAACAAAATCTTGTTGTGTGTTTTAACTTTACTTTTCACATTATTATTGTTATCATTTTAGTTATAATAAAGTAAACATATCAAGTATGTTAATATAACACTCGGGTTTGATCCTAATAAATAGATTGGGTTTGATAACTGTTCTATACACCCAGTGTTTACCTTGTTTAAAATTAATTTCCTTGACATTACTTGTATGAATTAGATTATACAAGGTGTCTTATATAGGTTGATATCGAAAAGATTGTGGTGTACAAGGTATCCTCGTCATTTCGATTGGTATCATAGTAGGCAAACACGATAAGATCTAACAATCCGTGTTTTGTGTGATCCAACCTATAAGACATGAATTAAAGTAAGGTTAAGAAAAATCGAAGAAAAAACTAAAGTAACGTACAAGAGGTTGTTAAACCACTATCTGAATCACGGGTTATGAATAGTGATAATGGTTTTTCCTGATCTAAATCAAGCTCGGAATACTCTTCTGACATTATCTTTGAAAAGAAGAGAGTGCCGAGTACACCACCAACTTTTTCGTTCGGCACCCTGTATAGACAAAACCTAATACGATTACAAGTAAACCAACTTAATGATCCTTGACAATATGTATATAGAGTTTATATCTCCATCTCTTTATAATCAGAAAGTCTAGATAATAGAGTCCGTAAACCTAATTTTTTAGAAGAGTACTTGGACGATCTCATAAATCAATATCCAAGATCAATCTAGTCGTATCCAAATAACTAAATCGGAATTCTGCCAAGTATAAAACTTGTTATCTATCTTTCAAGATAGGAATTCTACAAGAAAGAGTCTTGTAATCGATCATAATTAATATGGACGTATCTACTAGAATTGAATACATACTACTTGTTTTATTTTTATTAAAAAGATAAACAATATAATATGGACTCAGATCGGTATTGTCCAGGTTTAGGCAAAAGAATTATTATAATTATAGTTCAAGGGTTTCCTATCAATTCACAACAAAGTTATCTCATGAATGTCCGAATAATTAAAAAAAAGGTAACTTTGTAAATGCAAAGACAAGCTCTGATGTTTCAAATTGGAGAAAGGTTGTTTCACAAGGTATTCAGAAGGACAAACGTCCTAATGATATGAAGGAGAAAATAACTATTGTAAAACCCATTTATAAATGGGTCCCTAAGTCTACCATACAAGCAACAAAATAGAAACCAAAAGTCTGTCACAAGAATGACACTCAAATATTTATTATTGGTGACAATAATTTTGAATGTCCAATCGATAGACTCAAGAAGTCTTCTTTAGGATCAAGAAGCACTAGAAGTACCGTGGGTGGGAAACTAGATTGTTATTTACTTTTTATTGATTTTTACTTATTATTAACTAACTCGTATAATTGTCTTCTAGATAAGTTCCTGTTTAGTCTATGGTTATCCTCTTCTGATATAAGGCTACTTAAGACTTTGAAGATCTGAGTATTGCTGATCTAAGTGATTTTAAATCTATGGGATAAAAATATTGATTGCAAGGTTGTCAGACTCTGTTATGTGATATAAATCATTAGTGGAATCAAGTGCATGTTGAAGATTAACTTTGAAGACTTGAAGGTCTTTTGTATTTCTGATCTTGGCGTGCTTATCTGTTTGACTTGATTGTATGAGACAAACGAGCTGTTTATCTTTGTGTAGTTACCTAAAATCGGTTAGAGGCTAAAGTGGGATTCTAGGGTTTCTGATAGTGAGTTACGGGAGGTTGAGCACGAACAGTCTTCGCCTAAACCACGTACAGTAGCAGTTCAAAGGCTGCTTCAGTCACAGGGAAGAGGTTAGGGCTGGTCATAGGGAAGGAAGCAAATGAAGAGAGAGATCGGAGAATTCTAGGGTTTGAAGAAGAATTGCTCTGAGATTTTATGAGAAAGATCAATGATGTTAGCTTGGAGAAATAGAGGACATATTTATAGCCAAATTCTTTAATCTCAGGTCGGTGAAGATAGGGATTGCTTGTCGTGTTGTACGGAGCACTTCTCCCGTCTCTTCAGGAATAGATAGAGATAAACCAGGTTAAGTTTATCTCATTATTCCACCGCCTTTACTCTCTACTACGGTGAGAAATAGGCCGGATATTTCTCACACGTGTCGTAGACCGCCAGACCAAAACCCTAATTGTTATCGTCCCATTTGTGTGAAGCTGAGTCAGCCTTTGTGACGATTTGTTGAGACAAAAAAATATTCTCTTTAGCCGAGTTGGCCAAGATAGACAGATATTCTCTGATTTGTGAGAATGAATAGGATGAGTCACGTGAAAAGGCATGGAATGCCTCAGGAATCGTGTGCAGAGTGTGAGAGGATCTAAGGTTGAGCTCCCTCTCTCCATGGCCGGTCACATATGTCATGTGGAGACTGTATTATTGCTTGTGGGTCCCTTTGTTAAGCATGTGGATCTCAAGGGGGCTTATCCACGTTTTTGGATAGACATGTATAGTTTAGGCTCAATTTACTAGCTGTGAGTGTGTTTGAGAGGCTGAGAAATAGGCTTGAGCCTTAGGTAAGGCGTGTGCCTATTATGGGGAATATTCGACCCTGTCTGAGATTTCCCGAGAGATGTGAATCTCTCTGGGATTTTGAAAAGGGATGTGAATCTCATTGAGATTTTGTGGATAGATGTGAATCTCTCTGGGTTTTTACAAAGAGATGTGTGAAAAGGCGAGGGTACCTAAATATACCTCAAACTAAAACTTTTCCTACCTATAAGTCCTTTCTCCGAAAGTGATTGTCTATGGACTGAGTCGAGACAATACAACTAATCGGTTCACACTTCGTGTGATCGTCTATGGATACGAGATCGAGACAATACAACAACGAAGTATGTTTACTTGATACAAAGGTTCAGACTTAACCAAACACAATAGGATTGCTTATCAAGTAAATAGGAATTAACGTTTGTGTGATTTACTTTAATTATAATAAAAAAATTATAATGCGGAAAATAAAAGTAAATGACACAACAAGATTTTGTTAATGAGGAAACCGCAAATGCGTAGAAAAAACCCGGGACCTTGTCCGAATTGAATACTCTCGTGATTAAGCCGCTACACAAAATTACACCTAACTTCGTATAGTTGAGAACAAGTAACTAACCCTATAGTTCACTTAGTTCCGTCTGTATTCCCACGCTACCGACTTGTGAATAAGTCACGTACTTGGAACAATTCCTTTGGTTCGTATTCCAAACAGTAAAGGAACAACAAATCTGTTTGGTATCAACTCTATTCAACCAAGTGATATGAGTCGGACAAAGGCTCTTCTGTTTATCTTAACATAAACTCCTTCGTCGGGTCCTTAGATCTATCTTATGTTCAATCACCCAAAGGTAATCGTTTAAGATTAAGCCAATCAATACCTTTAATCACAAGAAAACGTATTGATGCCGATCTACTCAATTAATCAATCCAATCTACCACAAGGATAAACCGATTATTAATTGGATCCTCTTTTTTCCCAAACAAGTATTGTGCACACCAAAGATTATAAAACCCAAGTTTGATCTTCAATATCTTCTTTGTCTTCAAATCTTCTTAAATCTTAAATAAAAACCTGCACACAATCACTTGAATCTCTTGTGATCAATCACGCACAGAACGGAGTCTCTGTTAACAATGGATTATCACAAGATCGTCTTTAGAACTAACAACAGTCTAAAGATCCCTTTCGAAACTCTGAACTAGTTTGAGTGAATCTTATATCAGAAGAGAAGATTCTCAAGAATAAACAAACCAGGTGCAATCAGATTTCAACCACCGTTAGTCAATTAAATCAATCGAAAACAAAGATAAACCGCAATTATCTAGTTTCCCACCAACGGGTCACGCTAGAGCTTCTCAATCCCAAAGAAGACTTTAAACTAAGCGGCCGTAAGAGATTTCGCCTAATTAGGTTACTCTCCTCTCCGAATAGGAGGCTACACCAGTAACAACACCAAAAGAGTAAATTTGTTGTTACGAAGGATTAGTTTGCTAGAAAGGAAAACTTCGTGTATTTATAGACAAGGAAGTTTGGACACCAAGGAATTTCCAAAACCGAAAATATTCTCAAGATATTCATAAAAGCACGGATTCGGTTTTCATAATTCCTGAAAATGCTCTGTCCAAAAATAACGATCGAAATCTCTCGGAAAATCTAATTAGTAAATGCACATTACTAATTCTGTAATTTCCCTACAAAATGAAATTAATAACCTTAATTAAAAGATTCTTAACTTACTTATGTTTCAATCTTGGGATTCTCTTCCCTTAGCCGTTAAGGAATATCTTTGAACAATTATAGAAATAAACATTCACAGCACGTGTTCAAAGTTTGTCGACATCTTAACTTTGTAAGATCTCTTTCACACCTACAACCTTGAAACCGATTTGCCACACTTCCAAACAAGTTTAGAATTGGTTCATCTGAATTACTAATAAAAGTTATACCAATACATAAGTCAGGCCTTTGTGAACAGTTCTACCAAGAACACAACAAGTTGTGAGCGGTTATACTCTATCACACATATTGGTTGTTCATAAGATATGCAATGAATAACAAAACCAATAACACCTGGTGTTTATGGGTGAAAACTACTCCTGCAGAATTTGGTAATTTGGGGTGTGGATGAGGAATGAATTTAAACCTTAAACAAATGCACTGCGCGGTGAGTGCTTGTAGATTCGAGAGATCAATCAGGCAAGTCCGGCCTAAACCAAGAAATGGCCGTTCCAGACTTGTTTCGGTCACAAAGTGAAGGAGATGGGGTTGATCTTAGGGAGGGAAGCGAAGAAGGTGTTGAGAATGTGAAGGTGTAGACTTGCTTATGACTTGTAACAGAAAGGGGAGCAGGATTGTGATTGATGCAAGGAAGCTCTGGGTGTTGGAATACGTTTTTGTATTAACACTTGGCTTTCTGTCTCGTCTGGACTTGTGTCGTTGTTTGAAATAGGGCGGAGAACCTATTTATACAAGTTATTGAGCCTTACTCACGTCTCTCGTGGGAAGTGGAGGAAGTGGAGTGATGGAGTAGTGGAGTTGTGCGTCGGTGCCACACGACCAGTATTGCCCACTTCTCCTGTTCATCTCTAACCGTCCATGACTTCTTGACACGTTCTTGTGATGGCGCGTTGCACGCTGCACACTGTAAACCGCCAGACTAATACCCCAGTATGTATCCCCCAGTTTGTGACATGATTGATGTTTGGAATGTGTGGATCGTGGATCCACGAAAGAAAGATAGCATGTAATGCTGAATTGAATAACTGCGTTATTCAGGAAGTCGATACTTGTGAAGTACCGTGTGTATTTTATGCGATGTCTTTTTGCATCATGGTGTGGTAAAGTGATGGGTAATGACGCTCACTGACCAATTAACTCCTGACCAGGGTTGTATAACCAAGCTAGTGAAGTTGGACGGATAAGATGATCTTTGAGACACTCATCTGCGGCCGTTAATGAAATTAGGGTTTTGAAGAGGTGTGCAGCATCACTCTTCAGCTTGGTCGAAACCAAGCATGGGATACAATTTTGGCCAGGCCGACCATACATGCGTGTAGACGGCATGACAGTGTAGGCACGCCGTACTCCATTCCCTCACGAAAGTATGATCTGGGTCACTCAATTCGTCCGGTGAAATCGAGTGGTCGGGATCAATTTGCGATAGAAAACCAATGCCGCAAGGGCCGCTCGTCACACCCTCTTCAGGCGCGCATTCCAAGACGACCAATCTTGGTCGGACTTGGTCGGTTGGCTGGCGTGAAGGTGGTAGGCTGGTGTTTACGCCTACACCGATTATCCCATGAAAACGTGATCCCCGAACCACTCAAATCGTCCGGCGAAGTTGAGCGGTCGAGATTAGTTTGCGGTTTGGTAGGTGTGACCACGCAAGTTTGGACGTGCGTTTTGGAATGGCCAGGCATGATATGCCTTGGCCGATCAAGTGAGGGGATAGGCGGGCCCACGGTGGTCATGCTGGTATGACAGGACCTGCTTAATCTAATCTGTGACCCTCCATTCATGCCGGAGAAGATGGACGCTCGTGATGGCTTGAAACCCTAATTTTGGCTTTCATAGCCGTGTGACCATGCTCTCTTTGGGCGTAAGAATTTGTTGCAACCAAGTATGGTTGGTTTTGACCGATTGGTCAAGTGTGTAGGCGGGCCCACGGTGATCGTGTTGACATGCTCGGGCCCTTTGAATCTACATCTACACCCTCCATCTATACCGCGAAGATGGACGGTTGAGACCGCTTTGCAACACATGTAATATGCCGCAAACCCTAATTTAGGGTTTCCGTCCATAATGCTTGGTATGAACGGTTTCTTGGCAAGCTAGGCCAATGACCGACCATGCGGGGTCGGCCGTGGGTATTCCATACCGCTTGGGGGTGATGGAATTGATCCGGGGTCATCCAATCATGCTTATGGAGTTGGATGACTCATGATCGAATCATATCCGGACCGATACGGTCAGTCCGATGCTCAATCGGGCTAGTATAACACACACCGAGAGGCTCAATCGGCTAGTATAACACACCGAGAGTCACCTGTATGGGTATTTCGTACATGGTTTCATTATAGTGCTTGGAGGTTCGTGTTACTCAGTAAGAGTAACACTCGGTCGTCATGCCACACCGATAATGAGTACTGGAAATACAAGGCCGATATGAAATTCACAGAAGGGATTGTTGCCACATGCTCCAACCTCGGAGGAATTTCATGTATTCACAGAATAGGATTGTTGCCACATGCTACATTCCTGGTGAATTAAGTGAGGGAGTATCCAACACTTATAAATGGCTTTATCTTTTACAAGATGTCAGCGCATAGTTTTCTGGTTTTTTTACAATTTTAACCTTAAATGAAAATCCACCATCAACATTAAGTCCCCTGCCTAGCACACAATGGTTACACTATTGTGTGGTAGGCATAAGATGGTGACAGTTAAAGATAAAACTTATGAGACAAAGTTAGATGTTACCAGAGAGACGGGTCATCCCGTCCTCTGAGCATGCGAGCGTTCAAGAGGCGTCCAGGAGAGTATTCCCCTAGCATGATATCGGTCTTGCCAGCTTCGATCGACCTTGTTATGCCTGCTTCAGTCGAGGGCCCGCTCCGTGCTTGCTCCGTTTGGATGTCGGTCTTGCCAGATCGACCTTGCTATGCCTGATTAGGTCGAGGGGTTATTGCGCCTGCTTCGTTCGATCGTGGGATTGTGCCTAATCGATCGACCGCTGCGCCCGCTTCGTTCGTGGGCTATCGCGCCTGCTTGATCGAACGTGGGCTTGTTGTGTCTGCTTCGGTTGAACGTGGGTCCACTATGTACATGTTTTAAACGTCGGCCCTGTGCTTCGACTGAAATCGGCCCTGCTGTGTGCGCCTATTATACCGGCCTTATGTCCTGATTAACACCAGCCTTTGCGACTTGAGCAATACCAGCCTTTGACTTGAGCAATACCAGCCTTGTGACTTGAGCAATACCAGCCTTGTGCCCTTGACCAACACCAGACTTTAAACTTGAGCAATACCGGACTTGAAACTTGTACCGGACTTGAAACTTGTACCAGACTTGAAACTTGAGTGATACTGGTGTTTGGACCCAATCCCAGCTTTTGTGTATTTCAACGTGGGTTGTATCTTGTCATGTGTGACTACACGCCTCATGTGTTTTTCATACAAGTTCTAACTCCTATTTTCATTGTGGAATGAAGAAAAGAACTCATGTTGAGATGTCTTCTGGAGATAATGCTAGTGCCAAGTCAGGAAGTGTTGACAGCTTCAAAGATATGCCGAACATTGATGATGAGTTGTTCACCTCGCTTTTCCAAACATTAGAAAACATCATTCTCATAAGATAGTCCTGCTTTCCGATTCAGAAAATATGGAAGCTGATCCATTTTCTTCTTCAGCACTTGCGATGAGATTTTATCTCCGGAGAAACGAATATCCGCCTTCTCCTATTGACTTCAAGATTTTCCATACTCCACTGGGTTCTTACGAAGGATGGATGAGACGTATGTTGAATAATAAGGATGTTAAAGTGGTTTCTGGTGGAGGTGGATCCTGGAGAGAGTGTTGAACAAGGATTCTGGGGCGAACGTGGTCCCGAGAGAGAGCGTTGAGGCGGCTCTTGAATAGACCATTGAAGCGCCCTTCGCTAGAGGGAGTGTTGAAGTGTTTCCCTCTTCGATTCGATTTACCCTTGCGAATTCCATGCTTCTTGACTGACCACATCTCTCATGTTGAAGAATTCCTTGACTGACGGTGAAGGAACTTCATGCTGAGCCTCAGTCCCCAAGTGTGGTTTACATGGTTTGTTCGTAGTGGTTGTTGTCGAGCCAGGTATGGAATATCTTGGACGTTTGTTTCATCATTGTGGGATTCGTGCATGTGGTACTGGAGTTGGAGTTGATGGACGCGCAGGATGTTGTATCTTGGTGGTTTTCCTCTTGCTATTTCAAGGAATTGCTTACAGAAGGCTGAATGTTGTATCGCCTGTTGGTGAGATATATGCCCCTACAAACATTATGAGGCTCTTCCGGCAGGCCTGGTTCTTTCTATTAGGGCATATGTTGTTGTAGATGAGCGTTCAACAGCTCCAGAGGATGACCAAAAGCGCGGATTCTCCAACATAGCGTGATAGACATGTACCGCTGTCTGATAAAGTGACTCACCCGGATCTTGTTCGA
Organism: Papaver armeniacum; assembly: GCA_023531295.1. Taxonomy (NCBI): domain Eukaryota; kingdom Viridiplantae; phylum Streptophyta; class Magnoliopsida; order Ranunculales; family Papaveraceae; genus Papaver; species Papaver armeniacum. Next base: position 678,797 of record JAJJWW010016006.1, on the reverse strand, counting down.
CCACTGTATGATAGAGTAACTCGCCCGGATCTTGCTCGATATGACGGTTGGACATCGTTATCTTCTTGAGGCTGTTCCCTTGAGGTATCGGCTCCAGTGGAAGATTACCGTCATAGAGCGTTGATACGTTGCACCGGCACTCTTTAAACCAAATGGTAGTATGGTATAATAAAAATTTCGAGAGGAGTTCGAAAAGCAATCTTACTTGCATCATGCCCGTACATCCTTATCTGGTTGTAGCCGCTACATCCATCCATGGAGGAGAACATGCCGTGTCCTCCGGTTGCATCTACTAACATGTCGATGTTAGGTAGAGGAGGATCGTTTTTGATCAAAGACATGTTCAAGTCTCTGAAGTCTATGCAGCACCTGATTTATCCATTTTCCTCGTGTCTGAACTACAACCGTTTAACCGACTTGGGTCCAGGTATGACATGTAGATGATGGGTGACCAATTTTCATCTAAATCCGGCATTTCTTCATATCTCCTAGCGAATATGTCCTGGTACTCTTTGAGAAGTTCCACGAGCTTTGTGCGTTTATCCATACACAAGGTTGAGATGATGGAGATAGGCCTAGGGGATTCCTCAACGATTTTAATCTCATCAGTTGTGGAGTTGGTGCTATTGTGGAGCATCCAACACTTGTTCTTGTGGTTCGTTGCTGTTGTAGCATTCCATTGGGTGGAGAGACTGGGTAACAGTCTCCGCTGCTAATTGACAATGGCAGTGTCAGTATACCGTTTTCCCTTTCTGGTCACGACTCGCCATAAAAGTTCGTTCCCTCTTCGTGTGAACTTGGGTCGTGGCTTCAGATGGAGAAGAATGCTTCATCGGAAAGATGCATCGTGGGTACTAGCCCTCAATGATGCAAGCCGGTCTTCTTCCCCGAATTTACGCCCATGTGGGAAGTGGGACGCAATGAACTTGTCTGATTATTTTCGCGGAGCTTCTCCTGTATGTGCTGGTTTGGTTTCCCTCGAAGTCCGTCATTGTGGTAGGATTCCGTACGACCTTGCCTGGGAGAACCTTGGATGCCCCGAGAGTCTTGAGAGTAATCACATTCGAATACGCTCTCGTGTAGATAAGGGCCGTCTTGAACTCGAATCCTTGATGCGTGCGGTGACATGTAGGTCACGGTCGTGACCTTCCTCTCGGTTGATTGCAAAGAAACGTCTCCGCGCGCTGATTCTTTGAGAGGTGTGAAAGTTTGCATAAACTTTCCACTAGAGAAACCGCTTCCCGATCCACCGGCCTTTGGTTCATAGTGAAACTATTGACTTGAGGAAGATCGTTGTGAGGATCAGTCCCCAGTGTAGGAGCCTCCATGATAGGACCACTCATATATGATGTCGCTTATTTGATCAGGTCCATGTAGGTCCGTGCCGTTGAAGTATCTTTTCCGGTGCGTTGAATGCATTCCTTATTGGCTCCAGGGGCTGTTGCGGGTCATGTGGAAATCGATCAGTTAATGTCTTAAGAAAAATGAGTACCTCTTTCTGAGTTGCGGCCATATCCGTTTGAGTCTTGGCAAGAACTTCCTGCTTTTCCATCAAGTCTGCAAAGGTAATGGGAGATGGTCCTCCTCTCGCCCCTCCGGCTCCTCGTCCCGATGAAGGAGTGGAAGTTGTTGCTCGGTGACTACCGGAGGTGTTACACTTGATGAGATGCCAAGATTTGCACCGCTATGGCTCGGTGATGGGAGGTGTTGTAATATCACCGATGAGTGATCGAATTGAACGTTCCCATCCTCTCGTACTCACGTGTCCCTTGATTGATCTCTCCTTCCTCAAGCATTTCTTCACTTAGTTGAAAGGTCGATGCGGATTGAACAGTCTTCCGGCTTCGACAAGGGTCTTGAGATATAAATCTTCCAAACGGGGATCCGTAAGCTGCAGTGCTCCATTTCTTTATCCTAAATGTTGTGGTACCCTGGACAAGTCTTTTCCTCTATGGAGTTGCCTCGAGTCTTCGTCGGCTGGACCATGTTGTTCGTCTTTCCCGAGTCTCCCGCGGTTGCGCGCTTTTTTGCCTCTCCACCGGTAAAGGTGTGACTCTGACTAAGGATTCAAATTTCTTGCACCGCTTGAGTAGATGCATGCCGACCCCTTCTTGTAATTGCGCTGCTATATCATTCAAAAGGCGGAATGTCTCGCTCTCTGTCTTCTAGTGATACCGGCTTGATTTGCCAAGACATCCTCCAGCATTCTAGCTACACTTCCCATGGTATCTGAACCGCCTGTGGTTTCCTGATGAGGATGCATCGTGAGCCGAAAACCGAAGAATTGATAATTCAATTTTTTGCAACCGATAGATCAACCTCCCACCGTGGTCGCCAATTGTTTATGGGTGAAAACTACTCCTGCAGAATTTGGTAATTTGGGGTGTGGATGAGGAATGAATTTAAACCTTAAACAAATGCACCGCGCGGTGAGTGCTTGTATATTCGAGAGATCAATGCAGGCAAGTCCGGCCTAAACCAAGAAATGGCCGTTCCGGACTTGTTTCGGTCACAAAGTGAAGGAGATGGGGTTGATCTTAGGGAGGGAAGCGAAGAAGGTGTTGAGAATGTGAAGGTGTAGACTTGCTTATGACTTGTAATGAAAGGTGAGCAGGTTTGTGATTGATGCAAGCAAGCTCGGGTGTTGGAATACGTTTTGTATTAACACTTGGCTTTCTCTCAAATGCCCGGACTTGTGTCGTTGTTTGAAATAGGGCGGAGAACCTATTTATACAAGTCATTGAGCCTTACTCACGTCTCTCGTGGGAAGTGGAGGAAGTGGAGTGATGGAGTAGTGGAGTTGTGCGTCGGTGCCACACGACCCGCATTTCCCACTTCTCCTGTTCATCTCTAACCGTCCATGACTTCCCCGACACGTTCTTGTGATGGCGCGTTGCACGCCGCACGCTGTAAACCTCCGCACCAATACCCCGTATGTATCCCCCGGTTTGTGACATGATTGATGTTTGGAATGTGTGGATCGTGGATCCACGAAAGAAAGATAGCATGTAATCTTTGAATTGAATAATCGCGTTATTCGGGAAGTCGATACTTGTGAAGTACCGTGTGTATTTTATGCAAGTACCGCATCATGGTGTGGTAAAGTGATGGGTAATGACGCCTCACCGACCAATTAACTCCGACCGGGGTTGTATAACCAAGTCGGTGAAGTTGGACGGATAAGATGATCTTTGAGACACTCATCTGCGACCGTTAATGAAATTAGGGTTTTGAAGAGGTGTGCAGCATCACTCTTCGACTTGGTCAAAACCAAGCATGGGATACAATTTTGGCCAGGCCGACCATACATGCGTGTAGACGGCATGACGGTGTAGGCGCCTGTACTCCATTCCCTCACGAAAGTATGATCTGGGTCACTCAATTCGTCCGGTGAAATCGAGTGGTCGGGATCAATTTGCGATAGAAAACCAATGCCGCAAGGGCCGCTCGTCACACCCTCTTCAGGCGCGCGTTCCAAGACGACCAATCTTGGTCGGACTTGGTCGGTTGGCCTGGCGTGAAGGTGGTAGGATGGTGTTTACGCCTACACCTGATTATCCCATGAAAACGTGATCTGAACCACTCAAATCGTCCGGCGAAGTTGAGCGGTCGAGATTAGTTTGCGGTTTGGTAGGTGTGACCACGCAAGTTTGGACGTGCGTTTTGGAATGGCCAGGCATGATATGCCTTGGCCGATCAAGTGAGGGGATAGGCGGGCCCACGGTGGTTATCTTTGGTATGACCAGACACTGCTAATCTAATATGTGACCCTCCATTCATGCCGGAGAAGATGGACGCTCGTGATGGCTTGAAACCCTAATTTTGGCTTTCATAGCCGTGTGACCATGCTCTCTTTGGGCGTAAGAATTTGTTGCAACCAAGTATGGTTGGTTTTGACCGATTGGTCAAGTGTGTAGGCGGGCCCACGATGATCGTGTTGACATGCTCTGGGCCCTTTGAATCTACATCTACACCCTCCATCTATACCTGCGAAGATGGACGGTTGAGACTGCTTTGCAACACATGTAATATGCCGCAAACCCTAATTTAGGGTTTTCCGTCCATAATGCTTGGTATGAACGGTTTCTTGGCAAGCTAGGCCAATTACCGACCATGCGGGGTCGGCCGTGGGTATTCCATACCTGCTTGGGGGTGATGGAATTAATCTGGGGTCATCCAATCATGCTTATGGAGTTGGATGACTGCGATCAGATCATATCCGGAATGATACTGGTCAATCCGGATGCTCAATCGGGCTAGTATAACACACCGAGAGGCCTCAATCGGGCTAGTATAACACACCGAGAGTCAGCCTGTATGGGTATTTCGTACATGGTTTCATTATAGTGCTTGGAGGTTCGTGTTACTCGTAAGAGTAACACTCGGTCGTCATGCCACACCGATAATGAGTACTTTGAAATACAAGGCCGATATGAAATTCACAGAAGGGATTGTTGCCACATGCTCCAACCTGGAGGAATTTCATGTATTCACAGAATAGGATTGTTGCCACATGCTCCATTCCTGGTGAATTAAGTGAGGGAGTATCCAACACTTATAAATGGCTTTATCTTTTACAAGATGTCAGCGCATAGTTTTCTGGTTTTTTTACAATTTTAACCTTAAATAAAAATCCACCATCAACATTAAGTCCCCTGCCTAGCACACAACACTATTGTGTGGTAGGCATAAGATGGTGACAATTAAAGATAAAACTTATGAGACAAAGTTAGATGTTACCGGAGAGACGGGTCATCCCCCTCGGAGCATGCGAGCGTTCAAGAGGCGTCCAGAGAGTATTCCCCTAGCATGATATCGGTCTTGCCAGCTTCGATCGACCTTGTTATGCCTCGCTTCGCCGAGGGCCCGCTCCGTGCTTGCTCCGTTTGGATGTCGGTCTTGCCAGATCGACCTTGCTATGCCCGATTAGGTCGAGGGTTATTGCGCCGCTTCGTTCGATCGTGGGATTGTGCCTAATCGATCGATCATTGCGCCGCTTCGTTCGTGGGGGCTCTGCGCTGCTTGATCGAACGTGGGCTTGTTGTGTTCTGCTTCGGTTGAACGTGGGTCCACTATGTACATGTTTCAAACGTCGGCCTTGTGCTTCGACTGAAATCGGCCCTGCTGTGTGCGCCTATTATACCGGCCTTATGTCCTGATTAACACCAGCCTTTGCGACTTGAGCAATACCAGCCTTTGACTTGAGCAATACCAGCCTTGTGACTTGAGCAATACCAGCCTTGTGCCCTTGACCAACACCAGACTTTAAACTTGAGCAATACCGGACTTGAAACTTGTACCAGACTTGAAACTTATACCGGACTTGAAACTTGTACCAGACTTGAAACTTGAGTGATAATCTTGGTGTTTGGACCCAATCCCGACTTTTTGTGTATTTCAACGTGGGTTGTATCTTGTCATGTGTGACTACACGCCTCATGTGTTTTTCATACAAGTTCTAACTCCTATTTTCATTGTGGAATGAAGAAAAGAACTCATGTTGAGATGTCTTCTGGAGATAATGCTGGTGCCAAGTCAGGAAGTGTTGACAACTTCAAAGATATGCCGAACATTGATGATGAGTTGTTCACCTCGCTTTTCCAAACATTAGAAAACATCCTTCTCATAAGATAGTCCTGCTTTCCGATTCAGAAAATATGGAAGCTGATCCATTTTCTTCTTCAGCACTTGCGATGAGATTTTATCTCCGGAGAAACGAATATCCGCCTTCTCCTATTGACTTCAAGATTTTCCATACTCCACTGGGTTCTTATGAAGGATGGATGAGACGTATGTTGAATAATAAGGATGTTAAAGTGGTTTCTAGTGGAGGTGGATCCTGGAGAGAGTGTTGAACAAGGATTCTGAAGCGAACGTGGTCCCGGAGAGAGCGTTGAGGCGGCTCTTGAATAGACCATTGAAGCAGCTTCTGCTAAAGGGAGTGTTGAAGTGTTTCCCTCTTCAGTTCGATTTACCCTTGCGAATTCCATGCTTCTTGACTGACCACATCTCTCATGTTGAAGAATTCCTTGACTGACGGTGAAGGAACTTCATGCTGAGCCTCAGTCCCCAAGTGTGGTTTACATGGTTTGTTCGTAGTGGTTGTTGTCGAGCCAGGTATGGAATATCTTAGACGTTTGTTTCATCATTGTGGGATTCGTGCATGTGGTACTGGAGTTGGAGTTGATGGACTCGCAGGATGTTGTATCTTGGTGGTTTTCCTCTTGCTGTTTCAAGGAATTGCTTACAGAAGGATGAATGTTGTATCGCCTGTTGGTGAGATATATGCCCCTACAAACATTATGAGGCTCTTCCGACAGGCCTGGTTCTTTCTATTAGGGCATATGTTGTTGTAGATGAGCATTCAACAACTCCATAGGATGACCAAAAGCGCGGATTCTCCAACATAGCGTGATAGACATGTACCGCTGTCTGATAAAGTGACTCACCCGGATCTTGTTCGACCACTGTCTGATAGAGTAACTCGCCCGGATCTTGCTCGATATGACGGTTGGACATCGTTATCTTCTTGAGGATGCTCCCTTGAGGTATCGGCTCCAGTGGAAGATTACCGTCATAGAGCGTTGATACGTTGCACCGGCACTCTTTAAACCAAATGGTAGTATGGTATAATAAAAATTTCTGAGAGGATTTCGAAAAGCAATCTTACTTGCATCATGCCCGTACATCCTTATCTGGTTGTAGCCGCTACATCCATCCATGGAGGAGAACATGCCGTGTCCTCCGGTTGCATCTACTAACATGTCGATGTTAGGTAGAGGAGGATCGTTTTTGGAGCAGCACCTGTTCAAGTCTCTGAAGTCTATGCAGCACCTGATTTATCCATTTTCCTCGTGTCTGAACTACAACCGTTTAACCGACTTGGGTCCAGGTATGACATGTAGATGATGGGTGACCAATTTTCATCTAAATCCGGCATTTCTTCATATCTCCTAGCGAATACGTCCTGGTACTCTTTGAGAAGTTCCACGAGCTTTGTGCGTTTATCCATACACAAGGTTGAGCTGATGGAGATAGGCCTAGGGGATTCCTCAACGATTTTAATCTCATCAGTTGTGGAGTTGGTGCTATTGTGGAGCATCCAACACTTGTTCTTGTGGTTCGTTGCTGTTGTAGCATTCCATTGGGTGGAGAGACTGGGTAACAGTCTCCGCTGCTAATTGACAATGGCGGTGTCGATATACCGTTTTCCCTTTCTCGGTCACGACTCGCCATAAAAGTTCGTTCCCTCTTCGTGTGAACTTGGGTCGTGGCTTCGCAGGATGGAGAAGAATGCTTCGTCAGCAAAGATGCATCGTGGGTACTAGCCCTCAATGATGCAAGCCGGTCTTCTTCCTGAATTTACGCCCATGTGGGAAGTGGGACGCAATGAACTTGTCTGATTATTTTCGCGGAGCTTCTCCTGTATGTCTTTGTTTGGTTTCCCTCGAAGTCCGTCATTGTGGTAGGATTCCGTACGACCTTGCACGGGAGAACCTTGGATGCCCCGAGAGTCTTGAGAGTAATCACATTCGAAGACGCTCCCGTGTAGATAAGGGCCGTCTTGAACTCGAATCCTTGATGCGTGCGGTGACATGTAGGTCACGGTCGTGACCTTCCTCTCAGGTTGATTGCAGCAAAACGTCTCCGCGCGCTGATTCTTTGAGAGGTGTGAAAGTTTGCATAAACTTTCCACTAGAGAAACCGCTTCCCGATCCACCGGCCTTTGGTTCATAGTGAAACTATTGACTTGAGGAAGATCGTTGTGAGGATCGAGTCCCAGTGTAGGAGCCTCCATGACAAGACCGCTCATATCTGATGTCGCTTATTTGATCAGGTCCATGTAGGTCCGTGCCGTTGAAGTATCTTTTCCGGTGCGTTGAATGCATTCCTTGTTGGCTCCAGGGGCTGTTGCGGGTCATGTGGAAATCGATTAGTTAATGTCTTAAGAAAAATGAGTACCTCTTTCTGAGTTGCGGCCATATCCGTTTGAGTCTTGGCAAGAACTTCCCCGCTTTTCCATCAAGTCTGCAAAGGTAATGGGAGATGGTCCTCCTCTCGCCCTCCGGCTCCTCGTCCCGATGAAGGAGTGGAAGTTGTTGCTCCGTGACTACGGTGAGGTGTTACACTTGATGAGATGCCAAGATTTGCAAATGCTATGGCTCTGAGTGATGGGAGGTGTTGTAATATCACCGCCGTTGAGTGATCGAATTGAACGTTCCCATCCTCTGTACTCACGTGTCCCTTGATTGATCTCTCCTTCCTCAAGCATTTCTTCACTTAGTTGAAAGGTCGATGCGGATTGAACAGTCTTCTGGGCTTCGACAAGGGTCTTGAGATATAAATCTTCCAGCAGGGATCCGTAAGCTGCAGGCTCCATTTCTTTATCCGATAAACGTTGTGGTACCCCGGACAAGTCTTTTCCTCTATGGAGTTGCCTCGAGTCTTCGTCGGCTGGACCATGTTGTTCGTCTTTCCTGAGTCTCCTGCGGTTGCGCGCTCTTTTTGCCTCTCCACCGGTAAAGGTGTGACTCCTGACTAAGGATTCAGCATTTCTTGCACTGCTTGAGTAGATGCATGCCGACCCTTCTTGTAATTGTGCTGATATATCATTCAAAAGGCGGAATGTCTCGCTCTGTCTTCTAGTGATACCGGCTTGATTTGCCAAGACATCCTCCAGCATTCTAGATACACTTCCCATGGTATCTGAACCGCCTGTGGTTTCCTGATGAGGATGCATCGTGAGCCGAAAACCGAAGAATTGAGAATTCAATTTTTTGCAACCGATAGATCAACCTCCCACTGTGGTCGCCAATTGTTTATGGGTGAAAACTACTCCTGCAGAATTTGGTAATTTGGGGTGTGGATGAGGAATGAATTTAAACCTTAAACAAATGCACTGCGCGGTGAGTGCTTGTATATTCGAGAGATCAATCTGTGCAAGTCCGGCCTAAACCAAGAAATGGCCGTTCCAGACTTGTTTCGGTCACAAAGTGAAGGAGATGGGGTTGATCAGGTTCTAATTATCCATAAACTTAGACCTTTCAATTTTAAACAAGACAAGTACTAGGTTAGTTAACTAGCATTTCTTGTTTAGGCATTCAATTAGACTTGAATAACCGAAACCTCACTTCGATAAGTCTAACTAAGATCAGAATTAACTTAGTTTCTTATCCGAATCGAATTGGACTAAACAACTCATCCCGTACACATATTATTTCGTTAAGCCATAAATAATTCATACAAACCAAAATAAATCAACTTGCATAATTATTCACCTCCACCGGAAGCAATTGAAACAACATAAACATTATTAGCACCGCAATTGCACCGTAATTTTGTAAGCCTAAACGATTGATACCATACAAAAGTAAGATAACAATAGTTTTTCTTAACCGGAACCAATTGAATCACACACACACATAAGTTGTACCGAAATTTTGTAAGCCTAAACAATTGATACCACACAATAAAGCAAGATAACAATAGTTTTTCTTAAACGGAACCAATTGAAACACACATCCACACACACATCATGGAATAAATATCAATTGAACCGAAATTTTGTTAAGCAAAAGCAACAAACATATATAATATAAACTCAGGCTTTTCTTAAACAGGAAAACAATTAACTAACAAGATTGTTACCTCAAATTTCGCATCCACTTCTCCAATATGATTGCATCTTCGTCCAGGGAGAATTGATATCGAAATATCACCACGTTGTCATCCTTATGCGTGAAAAAAAAGAATAACAACACACCTCAACCTTTACCAGAGAAAGGTTGAAAACCGGTTTTAACAATTGCAAGCAAAAGTTGAAAACCGTCGAAACACATATGCTTTTATGCTAAACCAAAACCGATTCAACATATTGTGACTTTTTCACATATTGTTTCTATTAGAACCCCTCATAATCCTTTGATAAAGCCTACCTACAAGGGCTAGAACTTAATCCCGCTAAATCAAAAAGTCACCCAAACCATGAGGGTTCACAATATATGAGATCAAATATTAAGGTAGTAAAACCGAAATCAAACATCCCATAAACATATATAGCAATAAGGTAAAAGCAATTAAGCACAGGCTATGTAAACCAAAAACTCACAAGAAAAATTACCAATCAAATAATTTTATTCATAATAGTTTTATTCATAATAGACCAATACAATCAATGAAAGAAATCAAAAATTGACGTTTATTAAACTAGATTAAGTATTACAGCAAATAACTTAATCTCTTAGAAGACTTCTAATTGTTTACCGAAGATTCTTCGGTACCTTGATTCTTAGATCTTCTCTTCTCTTTCAGATGATTGAGTCTTTGCTTCAGGAGATTCAATTCCACAATCGACTTTAAGAGGTTCGATTCAAGCAGTTTTTCATTCGCTACTGCAGCTTCCAAAAGTTCACGAGTAACTTCAAAGTCCCCCATTAACGCAAACATAAGCTCAAGAGAGATATGACTCTTTTTATGTTCTTCTGAGAAGTAACACTTGAATTCAACAGGAAAGGTTTCAAGTTTTCGTAGTTGAGATTCAATTTCAATAGTATTTTCACCCATCTTTGACCGCAGACAAAACGAAGAAGAATATCGGTCCAAAAGATGGTTTATATAATAATTCAGACTTGATCCCCAAGTATGAAATACCTAATTGTGGTATCTTATTTGCGAAAATATACTCTTGGAAACAACACGAGTATTTCTGAACCAGTATGACCAAAGGGTCAGAAAAATTTACCAAAAAATTTGGTCAGGGACTTCCCAAGGATAGAAAGATACTCAAAGTATAAAAATACTTTTAAATATTCAGGAATCTATTATATGTTTTTCAAATTCTTGTGCTCCTTTTAAGAATTTCCCCTTTTATTTCTGTTGAGCACATCAAGGGAAATTCTATAGGCCAACATCAGTTGTTGGTGAGAGCTAATGATAGCTCAGAATCTGTGGAACAAGATCCATCATGATATTTCTGAATATCTATACTTTTTGGATTCTTCGAAGAATAAACTTCTCTCACAGTGTCACAACAGAAGTGATCTGATTTAACAGAATAATCATCTTGATGATCATAATTGTGACATGAAGTTATGTGAGTCATGTGATAAGCAGAACTCTTGTACCGATCAAGGAATTTTTTGGAATATGACATCATCATTTGATGAGATTGTTTCCTGGATCTAATCTTAGACAGTTGATTAACAACAAAACAGCATGATCTGAAATCATTCCCTTTTGTGTAAGAGTTGATTATTACAACTGTCTGAGAGATAATCATTGTCACCATTGATGACCATTAATTTTGACCGGATACTGGTCAAAAGATTATCCCTAGAAATCCATTCATCATGATTCTTGTGAGAGATATGACAATAGGAATCACAATGTTGTATATTAGTTAAGAGATTTTGCAGGTTAGAATCACATATCCTTGTTTTAACTAACATAACTCCTTTGGATTGAGAAGATTCAAGACCATTAGATTCAGCACCTTCATGAACCAAGAAATCTCTGACGATCTTTTCGGCAGATGGATAATAGGTATTATCCTTTAGATTATATTTTTCAGCAAAGCTTTACGAAAACTTGATTTCATTATAGTCATCTGAAACTGACCTTTTTGCCATATCAACTTGTTTTTTAATTAACATATCACGGTTAATATTGTTCTGTTCCATTAGTGAACTTACATTACAGAGCTGTTTATCAACTTTTGAAAACATACTTCCTTTAAGAAGTATATCATCTTCTTGCTCAAAGTTAATTGAATCAGACATTAGATTCAATTCTTATAGGTTGGATTGCACCAAACACAGATTGTTAGATCTTTTCGTGTTTGCCCTCTCTGATACCAATTGAAAAGGCGAGGGTACCCAAATATACCTCAAGCTAAAACTTTTCCTACCTATAAGTCCTTTCTCCGAAAGTGATTGTCTATGGACTAAGTCGAGACAATACAACTAATCGGTTCACACTTCGTGTGATCGTCTATGGATACGAGATCGAGACAATACAACAACGAAGTATGTTTACTTGATACAAAGGTTCGGACTTAACCAAACACAGTAGGATTGCTTATCAAGCAAATATGAATTAACGTTTGTGTGATTTACTTTAATTATAATAAAACAATTATAATGCGGAAAATAAAAGTAAATGACACAACAAGATTTTGTTAACGAGGAAACCGCAAATGCAGAAAAACCCCGGGACCTTATCCAGAATTGAATACTCTCAGGATTAAGCCGCTACACAAAATTACACCTAACTTCGTATAGTTGAGAACAAGTAACTAACCCTATAGTTCACTTAGTTCCGTCTGTATTCCCACGCCTCCGACTTGTGAATAAGTCACGTACTTGGAACAATTCCTTTGGTTCGTATTCCAAACAGTAAAGGAACAACAAATCTGTTTAGTATCAACTCTATTCAACCAAGTGATATGAGTCGGACAAAGGCTCTTTTGTTTTTCTTAACATAAACTCCTTCGTCGGGTCCTTAGATCTATCTTATGTTCAATCAACAAAAGGTAATCGTTTAAGATTAAGCCAATCAATACCTTTAATCACAAGGAAACGTATTGATGCCGATCTACTCAATTAATCAATCCAATCTACCACAAGGATAAACCGATTATTAATTGGATCCTCTTTTTCCCAAACAAGTATTGTGCACACCAAAGATTATAAAACCCAAGTCCGATCTTCAATATCTTCTTTGTCTTCAAATCTTCTTAAATCTTTAATAAAAACCTGCACACAATCACTTGAATCTCTTGTGATCAATCACGCACAGAACGGAGTCTGTTAACAATGGATTATCACAAGATCATCTTTAGAACTAACAACAGTCTAAAGATCCCTGTCGAAACTCTGAACTAGTTTGAGTGAATCTTATATCAGAATAGAAGATTCTCAAGAATAAACAAACTAAGTGCAATCAAATTTCAACCACCGTTAGTCAATCAAATCAATCGAAAACAAAGATAAACCGCAATTATCTAGTTTCCCACCAACGGGTCGCGCTAGAGCTTCTCAATCCCAAAGAAGATTTTAAACTCAGCGACCGTAAGAGATTTTGCCTAATTAGGTTACTCTCCTCTCCGAATAGGCGGCTACACACACAACAACAAAAAAGAGTAAATCTGTTGTTACGAAGGATTAGTTTGCTAGAAGGGCAAACTTCGTGTATTTATTGACAAGGAAGTTTGGACACCAAGGAATTTCCAAAACCGAAAATATTCTCAAGATATTCATAAAAGCACAGATTCGGTTTTCATAATTCCTGGAAATGATCTGTCCAAAAATAACGATCGAAATCTCTCGGAAAATCTAATTAGTAAATGCACATTACTAATTCTATAATTTCCCTACAAAATGAAATTAATAACCTTAATTAAAAGATTCTTAAATTACTTATGTTTCGATCTTGGGATTCTCTTCCCTTAGCCGTTAAGGAATATTTTGAACAATTATAGAAATAAACATTCACAGCACGTGTTCAAAGTTTGTCGACATATTAACTTTGTAAGTTCTCTTTCACACTTACAACCTTGAAACCGATTTGCCACACTTCCAAACAAGTTTAGAATTAGTTCATCTGACTTTCAAGAACTATGTGATTGATCGAACCAACATTCGATCACAATCATGGGTTTACGGTTCTACCAAAACAAGTTTCGGTTCTACCTCCATGTGAGTACTGTGCATAGTCACACTAGCTTCCCAAAAGTTCGGTTGACTAGGTACTAGGATCGGTTCCTCACATATATATGGTATCTAACTTATATGTGTTGCACATGTCCATAGGATCGGTTCCCCTTTCTGCTATAAACCTTGCTGCACCCCCATACAAGGATCGGTTCCCTTTCCCTTACAAGGCCAATCATACAAAATCCGATCATACCACAGGTGATTACTTAAGATCGGTTTTACTAATAAAAGATATACCAATACATAAGTCGGGCCTTTGTGAACAATTATACCAAGAACGCAACAAGTTGTGAGCGGTTATACTCTATCACACATATTGGTTGTTCATAAGATATGCAATGAATAAAAAAACCAATAACACCTTGGCAATTTCCTTTTCGGTCCACAAACAAGTTTATGAACTTAATTCCTTAGAACACATGTAAACATTGTTCCCTAGGATGAAATCCTCACCTCATACCCATACATAATCACAATAGCATTCAAATGATTATGGCGATGTCTTATCTACAAAGTTTAATGGTTAAGCAATAAACCTCGTATTGTATTCCTTAATACTATGTCTATCTAGAGTTCATATATGCTTCGCAGTTATGTTTTCAATATGCACGACTTGAAAGATACGTTAGGTAATAAAACAGTTCAAGTCAAATATCACTAACCTCAAGTGGAAGGATGATTGTTGTCGTTGTAGCTCCTTGCTTCTTCACATCTTCAAGTCTTCGCAATACTTGTAATGTCTCATATCCTAATACTTTCAAGCTAACCTATACGAAGTTTAACTCTAGTTCATAATCAAGCAACTCTTAACATGAGTTTTGATTCACTAAAATATGACAACCAAACTTGACATACCAACGCTTGGTGGGTTCAACCGAGCCATGCTCTAACAATGTGAATCTCTCCGAGATTTTTTGGAGAGATGTGAATCTCTTCGAGTTTTTGCAGACGAATCCAAATCTCTATGAAGAGTTTATTGACAGATCTGAATCTCTCGGTGGTCAGCTAGGATTCATCCTGAAGAGAGAGAAAGGGCTTTGTGCGCCCCATTAATGTCTCTGCGAAACTTTGGCTCACTTGTCTTTGACCAGCGTATCTTGCAGAGATGTGCTAGGAATCAAATGTGTCTATATGATGGGGCCAACAATACTAAAGTATCTCGCGGGGATGTTCTAGGAGTCTATCGAAAGGGCTCAGAGACAAAATAACTAGTGTATCTCGCGGGGATGTACTAGGAATTATTCAGAAGCCTCGGTAAGTCGAGTCAGAGCCTAGAGTAAACTTGACCAGTGTATCTCGCGATGATGTACTAAGAATGAGTAATGCTTACAGGAGACATGTATGTCTCCGCTCTGGGTCATAAGTCCATCGGGGACGTTTTTACGCATCTACAGGGCCTACATGGCCAGCAGTATCTCGTCGAGGATTCATACTAGGAATCATGGCATCACAATCAGCCGCGTCTCTAGAAGACATGCTGGAATTGTGGCTGTTCTGGTTCATAAGTCTGCCGGGGACGTTTTACGCTCTACAGAACCTACGTGACCAGCAGAATCTCGTTGAGGATGTGTGCTAGGAGTCACATAATCAAGACCAGAAGTGTCTCGCGGGGACGTATACTAGAAATCGTGGCTATGAGTGCCTTGAGGACCAAGGGCTTAATCTCCCGTGAGAGTTGAATTTTGTCTATGGTCTTGAAGTGACACTTTTACCCCTTATCCAAATTTCACCATCTACATTAAGTCCCCTACTCAGAGTAGAACCTTGATTGTTCTATGATAAGTATATAGATGGTAACAAATCATTCATACGTAATTACGATCCACTCATTCTTTTAGACTTGCAGAGTACCCAAATTGATGTTTAGCCTTCAATTTTTATGACTCTGATCTTAGAATCGACTCTCAACTTGGGAACTTCCCCCAAATTGATGTTTAGCCTTCGATTGTTATGACTCTGATCTTAGAACCGACTCTCAACTTGGGAACTTCCTGGGATTTTGCGTTGGGAGGCGCCATTGGAAGAGTAATTGATCCTTGGAAATATTAAATTTACATCTTGGTCAAATGGGTTTTGCAAATTAGGGTTTACTTTGCCAACACCCTAATTTCCCCTCTTTGTGCATCCTTGAGCTTCCGAATTTGTATATGCGAGTATGTATGGAAGAGAGAATTTTTGAACGGATTCATGGCTAGCCTTGATGTTGGTGAAGAGCCGTGAGAAAAGATAGGCACTTACTTTTGAAGTTACGGAGTCCCTATCCCATGTAAATACTGAATTCAAGCTTGTACTGTACCTAAACCCTAATTTTTATTTTGTTTGTGTCTGACTCCTTCAGACACTCTGGAGTGGCTTGACGAGGCTTGGAAGGTGTGCATATATCTTGTGGAGTTGTCACCTTGTGTGATGAGAGCATGTTTGATTACTTGTACCAATCAGATACCTCTTATTTTAGAGAAAATACCTACTTTTGAAACCAAAGGTATTTTCTTCAAAAACCAATATGAGCCTGATTTTTCTGTCATGAAAGACTCCGTGAGATTCCTTAGGTATAGTCTGGTCTTACTTTTGGAAATTATGAACTCGATTTTCCCTGTTTGAGCCAGATTCCCTTTATTTTTGTAGGATCAGAATATCGCAACATCAATACCTCGCGAGATCAATAAACGAAAGCATTGCGAAGGTATCGCAGATAAGTAATATAAATGACGCAATGAATGACGACAGCCAAAACACGAGAAAGATGTGAAGACCTAGCGAGATCTAGGAGAACTGCGAGATTATATATTTGTACACTTGCGAACAAGTTATTCCCGAAAATAAAAGACAGCTTAGCTGTCATCCACTATGTACTACCCTATATAAAGAGTTGAACAAGTCTGTTGAAAGGGAGATCTTTTTCGAGTGTTGGGCAAGTCATTAAGAGAGATAAAGTTTAGAGTGATTGTAATTCTTTAACTGGTTTCCATTTCATCTTGTAAGCATTTAAGAGTATAATCAATAAAAGTTACAATTACTTATCCTAAAAATGATTTGATTGTATAGATTCTTGTGAGGGGTGTAGTGTAGGATTTCCTGCAACTACATATTGGCGCTAGAAACAGGGATTGACACCGTGATTTGAAAGAATTTGGAGTAATATGGAAGGAATTTCATATAATTTTCAACAACTTACTAAAATTGAGAAATGGCTAGAAGAAGATATGCATCGAACAACCAACAACTGTTAGAAGGAGTAGGAGACTTGCTTGGAGAAAGGAGAAATGAAATGGGGGAATCCTCAAGAATGAACACAAGAAATAATGAAGAAAATCAAATTCAATCACCAATTCAACCAAATGGGGAATAGAACTGTGGATTATGATAGAGTAAGCGTGCATACTTGGAGATCAGACTCTATGGACGAAAGGGGAGAAGAACAACAATTGGTAAACAATGGACAAGAGGAGAGAGACCGAGAAGGGATTGGAGAAATAATTCATGGAAATGAAGAGATCGCAGCATTAGAGGCGTTGAGACAAACCATACATGAAGAAAGACGATTAGAGGCAGAGGAGCGTGCAAATTTGACAAGACAAAATCATGAGTTGAGGATGGAAAACATGAGATTACAAAACAGAAGGTCGAGAAGCACTACAAGGTCGAGCTCAAGATCATTTAGAGAGGAAAGAAGAAGAATTTTACCTACAGAAAATGATGATGAAGAAAATCAAGAAGAAGCGCAAAATCCAGGCATAGAACATTGCGAGAGAAGAGAAGTGATGGAAGATCGTTATATCCCACGTCCCGAGACTCTTCAAAATGGGCAAAATGATGGAAATCAAGGAAATAGGCAGCGTCAGGGGCAGAATAATCCAGTTGGTGAAGAAAATCAGGAAGAAGGAAGAAGAATATTGCATGGGAGAGAAGCACGGAGGAAGCAAAAAGAGATTGAAGATGAAATTGAAAGACACTATGTTTGAACAAGCACGTCTAGCCTGCGAGAGGGAAAGATTAAGAACAGAAATGGAAGAACAGGAATTGGAAGAAGCAATTCGCCAGAATAATCATGATAATCGAGAAAGAAGGCGAGAACAAAATCGCAACAATGGTAATATCAATGAAGAATATGAAAGAGTACAAAGGAGAACCGATAGGCAACAAAGAAGAGAAATTGATAGATATAACGGTGTGCGAATTCGTGAAAGAAATGAAGGAGAAGATCGCAGAGAAAGACGAGAAGAGAATGATGAACAAGAAAGTCAAAGTAGACATGAACGCAGGAGAAGAGAGGCGAAACTAAAAAGACCAGTGGATTCAAATTCTGATGTAAATGAACAAATCTTGAGAGAATTATCGAAATGAGAGGAATGCTTTGAACAAGTAAAAGGGAGGAGGAAAGAGACAATTGGATGAGGCCATCGAGGAAGGCTGCAAAACTCCATTTACACAAGAAGTACAGCTAGGAGGAATACCCCCAAAGTGTAATTTACTGCGTTAACTAGCATTTTGATGGAACAACTTGTGCAATACAACACATCAAAGCTTATGTGAGATGTATGTTACAATGGGAGAATCATGATGCTATATTGTGCAAGTATTTTGCATCAAGTTTGACAGAGAAGCATTGAAGTGGTTTGAAGGTTTACCAAGAAACACAAATCACATCATTCAACCATTTACAAGCTATATTTTTAGGGGCGTACATAAGTAATAATTCCTCGCGACCGGGTATTGAAGATGCATTTGGGTTAAAACAAAGGGTTGGCGAAAGTTTGAAACATCTGACCGTGAGGTGGAAGACAATGTGTAGCGATATGGATGGTCGTGTGGATGAGAGATATCTCATTTTATCATTCCTTAATGCTATGTTCGCAACCAATCATTTATATATTCGAGGTTTTAGAATTAAGAATACAATCACAATGACTGAGTTGCGAGAACTTCAGGAGGAGTATATTGCTCTAGAGGAAAAGCAAAATGAGATGGAATCATATCCTGTTGCGAATGCAAATTCAAGAGCTGCGAATGCAAGTTTGTTGACTAAATTGATAAACACAGTGGCGAGCACCTCGCAGGGTCAACAAGAAATGATAACGAATGATGGTCAACAAAAATTAGTAGCCATGGGAAGTCCCGGTCAGGAAGAATTTGAAAGAGAGAGAAACTTCTATAACCGTGGTGGAAATAGCAAAATTCAAAGACTTGATCAGCCGCAAGAAACTTATGGAGGTCAGAGGCAGAATTATCATAGAGGGCAGCGAGTCATAGGGTAGTATGGGAGGAAATCAAGATGCCCCCATTGAATGCTAGTGTGGAGAAGATATGGGAAGCTATAATCCTGATGGAAAATATACCTGCACCATGGAACATGGGGAATGAACCGCCTCCGGGTGATAGAAGTCATGAATTATGTTCCTATCACCATTTTCATGGACACCTAACTAATGATTGCAGAAACATAAAAAGAATCATCCTCAGAATGATAGACCAAGGGAAGCTAAATCATTTCTTAAAATGTGAAGAAAAGACTCAACCATTGCCACCACCACCAGAAATCCACAGAGTAAACACAACAAAAGGGAAAGAAACATTTGTAGTAGAAGTTGGAGCGAAGGCCAAAAACTTGTTCTGCAACTCTATCGTACATTCGTACAAGACAATTGAAGATTTTCATGATAGTGTTCTCAGTAGAGTTTTCGCAAGAGATGCTGACAATAGAGAAGTAATGAACATCGCGAAGATATCGCCACTAAAAGAATGGCAAACGCAGATTATTTCTTTTACCGCAGAAGAGGTACCGAGGGTGGCGAGATGCATGACACCATTAGTGGTAAGATTGGAGATTAACCCAAAACCTGTTGATGATGGAGATGATGAGGCAGAAAATTCATGGGAAATCAATAAAATCTTAATTGATACTGGAAGCTCTGTAAACATCCTTTTTTACCATACTTACAAGACTATGGGAGGGAAGGACGAAGATCTGATACCTTCAACTTATAAGATTTATGGTTTTAATGGTACTGCCAATAAACCTAAAGGAGAAGCTCATATGCGAATACCATTGAAAGGATTATCAACTGAAATTTTGTTTTGCGTAGTTGATGTGGAGTCCCCCTATAATGCATTAATTGGGCGACCTTGGTTACATGAGATCTTGGGTATGGCATCGACTTACCACCAGTGCATCAAATTTCCTCATCCCAGTGGTGTTGGAGTTATAAAAGGAGATTGGGCTGAGGGACAAAAGTGCTATGAAGTTGATGTGGAATCTTGCGAGGAAAGGGCTGCTCAAAAGAAGAATTGGAAGCAGAACATCAAAGAAGCACAAAGAAGAGAAAGACTGATGGTGGACGCAATAGAAGTGAGAGATGAAGATACCTTGCGAAACCAATGCCTGAAGACAGTTGGAAATTGCGATGGTTTCGCAAAAGGGAAGGAAATATCAGAAAATTTAAATGAAGATGCAGGGAGCAACAGAAGTAAGAAGTGTAAGAAATGAATAATTGATTTTAAATTTGTGTAAAAAAAAAAAAATTGTTTTGAGTGAAAAAGACATGTCGAAAGAACAAAGAATATGACGATCGAAGAAGGAGTACGCGAACGTCTCGCGAGACAGAACATATGAAAATCTAGTTATTAAAGCAAGATCACAGCAAACAAAGCAAGACAATGCGATAATTTCGCAAAGATAATGAGAAGAAATAATCAAAAATTAATGATATATACGAATGGGACGAACCTTTATGGCGTACACCCTAGTTCGCGAATGATATTTCGCAAGAGGCTAATGTAAGACCTAAAGTGCGTCATATAAGGTGGTATCTCTTGACATGGCTCAGGGAAAAGGTTACACCGCCCACGGAACTGAGTCATGGAGATTTGGGGTCAATAAAGCCCATCCTGGAGAGATACCTTGGATTTCCAACTATATAAGGTTATACCCTGGTTGGACGACTGAGGATCTCTTCCAAGGAGTCAGTGTATGACCAAGGCGCCGAGGTACACGGTTGAGCCAAGAGTGCCTGGGGCATTTGAAGTGTCTCGGCCATTCTTGGAAAGTCTTGGCACATCTTTTCGGCCCGAAGAAAACTCCACTTAGGGTGCGATCTCGTAACCATAAGCCCTATAGGTATAAGGGATAAGAGGCTGCGAAAACAACTGGTTGTTGTTAAGACCGGGATGGGAGGAGCTAGTCTTGTATGGCCGATGTACGCCTCCTTGAAGGGGCAACCGGGGAGATGATAAGGGTGGCACCCTCCATTAGGGAGCTGACAAGTGTCTTAAGACGCAAATGTCATGAGGCTCAATTTTCGCAAGAAAATTTAGACTTGTCATATTTGTGCGATGATCCTGAAGAGGCAATAATACTAACGCGAGGATAAGACGAGATCAATGGGTCTTTACATGAAAGTATAAAGACGTCCTGCGATTTCGTCGCAAGACGGCAATGTCATGGGGCTTTATTTTCGCAAGAAAATTCAGGCTTATCATATTGACACAATAAAATTATCCTGCAGAGGCAACAATACTAAAAACATGATAAGGCAAGATCAATGGGTCATTACATGAAAATGTAAATACGTCCTACGATTTTGTCGCAATAATGAGGGGTGGCGCACTAAGACCTTTAACTAGGAAGGCAAAATAAGACCACACAAGAAAATGAATAAGCAAATAAGCTTGCGAAAATGATTATATGCAAACAAATAAGCTTGCGAGTATACACATGGAGACAATCATGAAAAATTTGCTTGCGAAGACTAAGCAGCAACAGTTATGAAACTAAGGCATATTATTACTTAAAGGTTTTCGACTAAAATCTCTCATTTGAAAACAAATAACAGAGGCAAATATGGGAATGAATAGGATATAAACTTGTTATTTATTTTCATATGATAGATTTATGCACTCATAATATTGATTAGTCAGATTGCAAGAAAGAATTGTTCTTTTAACATGTGCGGAAAAGACAACAAAATAAAACTTGTATTTGAAGATCCGAGAGATTTACTGTAAGAAGTTACAAAAATGGAAGACTAAAAGGATAAATGTACGAGATATTACAAGAAAAGAAAGAAGAAAATGGAGCTATTTCTTAGTTCATTCTTTTTCTCATCGACTCTTCATCGAACTCCTCTTCTTCGCTAGCATCACTATCGAGACATCCAAGGAAGGCATATTTTCAGGAATCTCATCAAGAAGACAAGGATATAATGAAAGAGGAATATTGTGGTCGCAGAATCGTCCTAATAGTTTGATTGCGAAGCGGACAAGATCATTCGAAATTCGCTACGAAGTTTGTAGTTGCTTCTTCAACTTATAATACTTGTCATTGCGAAGAGAGAAGTCCTTTGCAAGTTGTGCTTTCTCAGATTCAAGTTCTTTATTTCTAGTCTGAAACCTCTTCTCAGCTTCTGCGAACAAATGACAACGATTCAGTAACTTAATAGTAGTTTCACAAAAAAGAAGTGGTAAAGTAAAGAAGAACAATTAACAACCTTCTCTGTCAGAAATCATATCTTTAACCAAGGCAGTATGCTCAGCGTGAAGGCTAACGTTAACACCTAAGTTATTTCTGGCATTATCTAGAACTTTCGCAGCCCAAGCGAATTCATCGTCACTATTTATGAGAAGAAGAGAACGAATTTGATTCTCTCTCTCGTTAAGTATGGCATTTTGGCGAAGAGATTCATCCCGTTCAACTTGGACTTCAAGAAGAGTTTTTTGAAATTTCGCTAATGCTTGGGCACCTTGATTAGTAATGCGATCTTTGTCATCTATAAGGTTACTAATTTTCTTCCTTAAAATATTAGTTTTCTCGTGGGAACTAAGGTATAGACGTTTAAATCGGTTGGCTAAACCTAAACTAGATCTATGATCAATTTCTAAGAGATGAAATTTGGTTTGAAGTTCGTTTAGCGGAAGAGATCTAATATTGTTATTCAAAGAACTGTTTAAAGATTCGTTGACATGAGTAAGAAGAGCATCACTATCCATAGGCTCGGGAAATGAGTGAAGAAGGATGGCTTCATCAGAAAGATTATAAATGTCTGCGAAAATGATATGTCAGATAAAGAAAAATAAATGACAGAATAAAAACAAGGAAAAAGGAAGAATCTTATACCATAGAGTTGCTGATTAGCACTTTGAAGGCTAGATATTTTATTTTTCTGTGTGGAAGATTCAGATTCCAGTTGTTGAACCCTTTCGCGAAGAATCGCAGTTTCACTTTCTAATCCTTCATCCTTTTTGCGAAGTTGAAGATATTTCTTTTCAAGGGTGTTGCGTCTTTTCTCAAGATCTGAGGCAACAACAAAGGAAGCTCTCCCAGACTACAAAGAAAGATAAAGAAATTATCAAATATGATTTAAAATCAAAATTATGAAGAAATAAAGAAATATAGACATACCAAGGTACCAAGTGCATTTAAGAGGCTGGGAGTCACTGATCTGGAAACCCCCTGGAGAGAATCGTTACCCTCTAGCAAGGAAGCGTCACAGATATTTGCGAGAGCTTCGCATGTATTAGAAAGGCGATCATCTCCAATTCCTTGCATGGAATCTGAGAAGATATTAGACAGTAGTGCCATAGGGGATTCAGTTAGATGATCCTCCTTCGCAAAAGGAACATCAACTTCGTCATCATCCTCATCAGAACTCTCGCTGGATAGAGGACTTGAGCGAGAAGAAGAGTGAATCTTCCGTTTTTTAGAAGTTGGGGTAGTGGATTTCCCCTTGCGAAGAGAACCTTTACCCTTTCCTTTGGCCTTCGTAGCTTCAAAAATTTCTTCTCCGGTAACTTCAACACCAATCTTCACACACGAATGAAGATAAGAAACAGAGGCAACAATATTGTTAAAAATAACAAAAGAAAATGTTTCTTACTTCATATGTGATTGAACGGAGTATCGCCAGGGTACTCGCCTTTGGATTCCTTTCGTAACTTTTTCTCAGTTTGGTAATCTAAAAAGTTCGCAAGATTAGATATAAGAGGAAGTGAAGATCGCAAAGCAAGTGAAGGTTAGGAAATATACCTCTTTTGCTTTCCTGGGCCAATTAAATACCCAGGGATCGTAATTTGCGAGATTCACAGGGAGTACATTGGAACCTGAAATGTAAGGTCCGTTAAAAAATAGTGGAAAGACACACCACTTATCGTCTTTGGAATGGCGAGGAACATTGTTCTTGCCGGAGTGCCAATCGATATCTTGCATGAGTATCTTGTCGCTGGGAATGTTCTCTTTTCTTTTCAACCGTGCACCCCAGCGAGACCTATCATTCGTCATATTTATCACTTCATAATTTTCAAAAAAGTTTTCTATCAATACTTTTCAAAGAACTATCTCCAAGTTTGCGAATTTAGGATCTTTGACTTCATCAGGGTATAGAGATCCTTTACCAGAGCCGCGATTGGAGAATTCAAGCATTAAACGGATGCAATCCCCACTTAATTGAAAGATAGCTCGCGAGAACTTCTCATGAGAAAGAATTTCATAGAACAAGGGTAAGTCGGGATTGTAGAGAGGAATGGGAAGACCTGCGAGGAGTTGACCTAGCGAAATTATGATCTTCTGATCATCACACTGATGATCGAGTAAACAACTTTGCGATGTAGAATAGATGAAGATTCTTGATTGGGAATGGTAGATAAGGTGAAACCCTTCTCTTGTAAATTCTTTTGAATCTCACCCAAAAGGGTTTCGTATCTACGACCAGGTGGAGCCATTTTCAGAATATGGGAATGAATAGGGAATTGAAGATCAAGAGAAAGAAGAAAAGGAAAATTTACAGTAGCAGAAACGTAAATTGCGGAGGAAGAGAATTGAAGAAAAATTGCAGAGAGAAAGTAAAAAATAAGAAGATGAGGATGAGAAAACTATATATAGAGAAGAGTTCTCGAGAAGATAAATGCATTTAATGCGAGAAGAGACGTGAATGGTCAAGAATAAACGGTTGAAAGAGACGTGTCAAGAAAAGAGTGGAAGAAAAAACACGTGTAATAAATTATGTATAAAAGTACGAGGTCATGTCAGTAAACAGATAAAGATGAACAGTTGCGGCATTTCGAAAATACTAGTTCTCATGACATTCTCTTCTTCGCAGAGAAGACATGAGAAGAGGCAAGATGTAGGATCAGAATATCGCAACATCAATACCTCGCGAGATCAATAAACGAAAGCATTGCGAAGGTATCGCAGATAAGTAATATAAATGACGCAATGAATGACGACATCCAAAACACGAGAAACATATGAAGACCTAGCGAGATCTAGGAGAACTGCGAGATTATATATTTGTACACTTGAGATATTTCGCAAGTTATTCCCGAAAATAAAGGACAGCTTAGCTGTCATCCACTATGTACTACCCTATATAAAGAGTTGAACAAGTCTGTTGAAAGGGAGATCTTTTTCGAGTGTTGGGCAAGTCATTAAGAGAGAGAAAGTTTAGAGTGATTGTAATTCTTTAACTGGTTTCCATTTCATCTTGTAAGCATTTAAGAGTATAATCAATAAAAGTTACAATTACTTATCCTAAAAATGATTTGATTGTATAGATTCTTGTGAGGGGTGTAGTGTAGGATTTCCTGCAACTACAATTTTCTCTGAAATTCTGCTTTTCTAGATTCTATTTCAATCATGTTGTTCTTCGAACACTTAGAGAACTCAACATTCACGTGCATAAGTCCCTTGGAATAAGTATATGGATGTAAACTCTTCATACAGACTCCAATTTAAGTCCCCGACCCCAAATTTGAAAGGTAAAAGGATAATCTTCATAATTCAAAAATAATCACTTGATTTCGAGTTATTTTTGCCAATCAAATCCGTGTATACTTTTGACTTCAGAATTCCCGTATAAAAATTTCAGGATTTTTCAGATTGCACTTACTTCGGTGTTGGGACCACATGTCCTAGGTCGCTTGTCCGTTTTATGCTCCCTTTTGATATGTTGTACTATATACATAGGGGAACATATTTTCTCGAGATAGTACCCCAAAATTCCTTACGTATTATTACCAGTTAGCACGTCTTCACGCGATAGTGTACATCAATCCTAATTGTAAGAGGAACCCTTGCAATCCTTGAACTCGTAGCATGTCCCGACGCCTCAAGCATGACCCTTAGAATATTATGACTTCATTACCCTTCCTTAGATTAAAATAGGTCGTGATTTTTTCCTCTTAGGTCAGAGACATGCCCCATACTTTGATTTTACGTTTGTACCCTTTGTTGTGAAGAAAACGTATTTTTCCTTGATCCCTTGTGAAAGTGTGGACCCAAACAAATCCGTGAGTACCCCATGAGATGTGAGATAGATTTATTGATAATAATAGGACTCTAGGCATGAGGTTAGGCTTGAAGAGTTTAAGAGAGGGCTTGAAGGGATTAGGGGAGAACAAGGCTTGAAGGGATTGGATGAGACAAAACTTTAAGGGATTGTATGAGGACAAGGTTTTAGGCGGGAAGGCCGGTCCTCATATAGAGAAAACCCTAGTCGTGTGTTGTTGCTCCCTTACTTCTTCTAATTCTTCTCTCGTTTGTAGTGTACTCTTCATGGTGAGAACGAGTTCGACCTTGATAGAGTGGAGATGAGCGGGCTTCAACGATTTCATAGGACTTTCAGAAAGAGATTTCTGGTGCAAAGAGACAACTGACCGGCCTGGAGTGATTTCATGGGACCCATGTCTTCTATAACTTCGGATGAGACACTTTTTGGCAATTTTAGTGTCATGAAAATGATAACTCTGAACGGCCTTGCTTCTGAGGATCTTGTAAATCTTTATGACCATCGTGAGAATATTTGCTTGAATATGAGGTGGTTGCGAGAATGACTCAATTCTGTCAGGGTCCATCGAGGTGAGTTGAGTTCAGAGAGGTTCTTAGTATAGAGGTGCGTATGGTAGATGAAGAGGTGGAACATGCTAAGAAGGTGGCTCGAGAGGCAGAGGCCAAAGTGAAGCATCGAAACATGAAGAAAGAGATTTTCTCTAGGGGTCTCTGTCGGATAATTTTCTTCAGGGTTGATATTTTCTCTCTCTGAACCTTTCCCGTATACATCTGGTAAAGGAATGGGACACTCATGAGTTCGAACTTGATGCAAACCCTAGATTGCTCCATCGGGTATGCGATTAGGTGAAAACCCTAAGTTAAATTCGTATAGAAGTTCCTCCCTTGCGCGACCCTCATTCCATATGTTGTAGAAACTTCGTTTGACGTCAGATTTCAGTGGTTGACACCAACTATCGAACATAAAATACCTGCCTTTCATTTATAATAGTAAAATTAGGATTTGGAGCTTGTTTTTCCGGTGATAAATCCACGTGAAGTAAACTTGGGAATTCAAAGATTTTCAACAACAATTACTTCAAGTGTTTTGATGATATCTCTTGGACCATATTTTGAATCATCATTCTCTTTTAAAAAGTGGTAGGAGAGACATAGATTTTTTTTTTTTATCAAGGGTGCGTTGTCAAATTCTTTACCTATTTGTCTCAGTTCGTCGAATTATGTGACTAAAGTATAAGTCGCGTCTGAGTAGAGTGGAAACTATAGACTCCTCTTCAAACCGATTGCGAACCCTAGTTTGTCTCTTGCGCGCGTTTATTGTCGAGGGATAATTTGAATGCTTCTTATACTTGATATAGTCATGTTGCACGCGCATAAAACCCTAAAACATCTTATCTTCAGTCAGGATTCGAGATATAGTTGTAATTGCTGAGTACAAAGAAGATGCTGATGGAGGAGAATTCGACGAGACGGGAGAGAGATGCGAGATTTCTCGAGTCACAGATAAGTCCCCTTCAAAATTTTGAAGGCCGATCTCTAGTCACCTAATCCCAAGTAATAACATGTTGTGATGTGGGTTTGGGGAGTTGAATGATCTTAATGTATCCCGATCTTTTGAGACTCTTACGTTGATCATTTCTAAATCTGTTATCTGAAAAATGGATTTCTGGGCTACCTCATGTTGGCCATGCAGGTGTCTGACGCACGATTCTTCGTTAGTCCCCAATTTGATATAAGACTAGGGATTCACATTGACTCTGGACGCTTGTGTTAGAGCATAACTTGGTTGAACCCACCAAGCGTTGGTATGTCAAGTTTGGTTGTCATATTTTAGTGAACCAAAACTCATTTAAAGAGTCTCTTGATTATTTACTAGAGTCAACTTCGTATAGGTTTACTAGAAAGTTATTAGGCTATGAGACTTACAAGTATTACGTGAAGACTTGAAGAATGTGAAGAAGTAAGGAGCTACAACGACGACATCATCCTTCCTCTTGAGGTTAGTAATATTTGACTTGAACTGTTTCATTCCTAACGTATCTTTCAAGTCGTGCATATAGAAAACATAATCTGCTTGTCATGAATGATTATACTCTAGTTAGACATAGTATTAAGGAATTACAATACGAAGTATAACGTCTATCTTTTGAACTTCGTATATAAGACATCGACATAATCATATGAATGTTATTGTGATTATGTGTATGGGTATGGGTGAAGATTTCGTCCTAGGAAACAATTTTTTTACATTTGTTTAAAGGAAGTACAATTCATAAACTTGTTTTGTGAAACGAAAGGGAAATCGCTAGGCTTATTGGTATTGTTATTCATTGCAAATCTTTGGATTACCAATATGTTTGTTTAGTAAACTATTCACAAGGCCTGACTTCTATATTGGTATGACTTTTATTAGTGAAATCGATCTTAAGTAATCACCTGAAATGGTATGATAGATATGTTGTAATTGGTATGACCAACTCTAGACATTGGGGAACTGATCCTAGTAAGAGGTGAAACTGATCACAAGTGTGTGGAATCGATCCTTGTAAGAGGTGCTCTTAGTTATTGGTAACCGATCTTATGACTTGTGCAACCGAATACAAGTTAATTACCATAAATATGTGGTAACCGATCCTAGTACCTAGTCAACCAAATTTTGGAAAGCTAGTGTGACCGATCCTAGTACCCACATGGAGGTAGAACAGAAACTTGTTTTGGTAGAACCGTGAAACCCATGATTGGTGATTTGATAGGATAATCAATCACATAGTTCTTGGAAGTCAGATGAACCAATTCTAAACTTGTTTGGAAGTGTGGAAAATCGGTTCCAAGATTGTAAGTATGAAAAAGGATCTACAAAGTAAAGATGTCGACATACTTTGAACATGTGCAGTAACTCTTATCTTTTATTGTTCAAATATATTCCTTAATAGCTAAAGGAAAATCCCGGATCGAAATAAATTGAGAATCTTTTAATCAAGGTTTTTAGTTTTATATGCTTTTAATTTCCAGCAATTAAAATGCATATCTTTAGAAAATAAAAATTGGTAATGTGCATTTACTAATTTGAGATTTTCTACTAAGATTTCGGTCAATATTTGGACAAAGAATTTCCAGGAATTATGGAAACCGAATTTGGAAATATATTGCATATCTTGAGAATATTTTCGGTTTTGGAAATTCCTTGGTGTCCAAACTTCCTTGGTCTATAAATATTGAAGTTTGCATTTCAAGCAAACTAATCTTCAGAGCCAACAAAACTACCTAGTTGTGTTGTTACTGGTGGAGCCGCCTATTCGGAGAGGAAAGTAACCTAATTAGGCGAAATCTCTTACAGCCGCTCGGTTTAAAGACTTCTTTGGGATTGAGAAGCTCTATTAGTACCGTTGGTGGGAAACTAGATAATTGCAGTTTATTATTAGTTTTCGATTGATTTGATTGACTAACGGTTGTTGAAATTTGATGCGTGTCGTAGGTGCAATCAAATTAATATCTATTTCCACACAATTAAAAAATAATATAATGGAAGTCAAGTTCGTTCCCACGAGGAGCAAGAGATTCTAGTTGTAAAAATTGTCACAAAAGGGGGGTGTAAAAAGCAAAAGAAAATAAACAAAGCAATTAAAAGATAAAGTTGAAAGCAATAAGAGAGACAAGATCAAGGAATCATTCTTCGTTGCAAAACAATGAATCAAGTTATGTTCTTTTCTACTTGTTATTAGTCACAGATTATCACCAACCGTAGGTTAGCAGGTCCGCTTAGCTAGCCCCAAAATCCCTTATTTCACTGAGTAACAAGTCCGCTTAGTTATCAGATTCTATTCAAAAGAACCACCTTGAGGTTCGCTTACAAGATGTAATTCCCTGAATGCATTAAGATCTATGAATTTAGGTTTAGTACTAGTAGTTAAACTCGGTTCGCTTGGTCCACTTTCTAGCGTTGTTTTTACACACAATCGCTCCACGGAATCCCTCCGCAAGGTCTCGTGTTTTCTACTTGTGTAAAGTGTCGAGAACGATTACTTATTCCCTAACTTATACTAGAATTAGATTAAACTAAAAAATCAATTTAGCGTGCACTCTAAACAATCTATCAATCAATCATGAATGAATAAACATTCCTATTAGTAAAAACAAACGATAATCATGTGAAAAACTTCAAGATAGAATTGAAACAAAACTCAAAACATGTTAAGAACTAGGAATTCATCCTCAATCAATGATAAAATTAGCTACTCATGTTTTTGAAATTCACACAAATAATAATTAAAAGGAGAATTTTTAAGTTCACACAAATAATTAAGAAGAATAATTTTGAAAACAAAAACACAAGTGTTGTGTGTGTAGAGAGGTGTGTAAAAGATGTAGAAAACTTCTCTATTTATAGGCTTCAATATTCTCCAACTCTTCCAAGGAATAGAATCCTTTTCCTTTAGCAATTCAATTTCCAAATCCAAGCTTTTCTCAACTCTTCCATCTTCTCTTTCCAAGTTTGAGCCCAATTCTCCATCCAATTCCTAGTCCAAGTCTTCACATCCCATGAGAGAAATCCACACAAAATTCTCGCAACTTTTGCCGGCCGGAAAACTGGTATTATGGCCGGAATCGACCGAATCCGTCACCGCCGGCCACCCGAGAATTATGTCCGTCGAGAGCATATTCCGTCACCCACTTTGTTAGGACTACCGGTCAAGATAACGGTCTTTAACGATCAGTGGGGTCAAGGATGGGAAGTCACCAAGCGAGTTAGCTTTCGATTAAAGGCCGAGTCGTCTTAATCGTCTCGAGTCATCTGCTGGGATCGGCTCATCGGAATCGCTCGGATCGGTCATCGCCGCACCGAGTTGACTCATGGAGGGATGATTTGGCCGAGTTTCGGCTAATTACAGGACATTTACGGCCACGTTCAGGCCTCACTTTTCAGTCTTCTCCTGTGACAAACCTACACATTCATCTAATTGAGCATCACAGCTTCATTCAAACATACCCCATTCTCAATTTCTTTCATCTGCCATTAAAACCCACAGATCCCCTTTCTTATTCTATTATCTTCAAAATACCAATCATACACAGAGAACCCTGAATCTTCATCACGGCAGTACCATCTTCAGCCATTCAATCACCTTCTTTGTCTCTCGATTCATCACAGCAAAACCCATTAATTCTTTATCTCTGTAAACCCATCTCTTCTTCAAGCTCAATTCTGCACCCTCATCAAATCACCACAGCACTGATCCAACATCATTCAGAAGCTCAAGCCCACTTCTATTTCACTCAATAACATCGATTTCTTCGTGATTCTCCTCCTCAGCAGCATCAATTCCGAACGGCAATAATCTTCACAGTAAACCCTAACTATTAACCCATCTATAATTTAACATTCATCCTTAGTTCTATCGTCAACAGCTTCCATTTCAACCACCAACCCTTTTCTATCTCAGAATCATTTCTTCGTTTTATCAACAAAGACTTTCTCGATCTTAATTTCAAAGAAATGCTCTCAATTTCTTCTCCATTATAGATTAGGTCCAAACCCCATCTCTGCTTTGTTCTTGATCTCCTTCACAATTCCACTCGATCCCCGTCCGTCCTCAACTTCTTCTCTCAATCTCTCGATTTATTTGTCGGAAAAATAATAGAAATACTGCTGCTGATTTCAACTCCACAAATTGCTTGCACAGCTTTTCTCTTTTCTTAGTTTCAGTGAAAATGAATTGAACGAAAGATATTTCTTGCTTTTAGGGTTCGAACATGGGACGATATTTGCACCCAGTATAGCCACCCATTGATAATTACAGCCTCTTCTAAATGATAAGGGGTACTCCAAATGATAACCCCTTAACCATAGCTGGTTTGCGTTTAGTATACCTCCAAGAAGAGTTACCCCTTAACCTTGACTGGACTCCAGATAGTGCTTTCCCTGTGAAATGACAATTCTGCCCTTTTTGCTCAAATTGGGTGATTTCTTCTTCTTTTCCTCCGTGCGACTCCAAAGTAGCTATAAAACTCAAAACAAGCGTAAAATACATAATTTACAAGAAAAAATAGCAAAGAAAGCATAAACTACTAGATAGTAAATACGGTGTATTCTACACCTATCAAATTCCCCACACTTAGACTTTGCTAGTCCTCGAGCAAATCAAACTAAAAACTCACAACTTCAAAGCGTTCAAGCGTCACAAGCATCCAAAGAGTTATGAGGACATAGAGTTTCTGCATGTTAGTAATAAGAAGTTAGAAATACTAAAGAACATATTCTCATTCTTAAATGTTGAGTGAGAAATAACCACACTATAATGAGAGAACGCGTGTTTGAGAAACGATCAATAAGCATTTCGCCTCGACTTCTGCCTCACCAAATAGGGTTTTATGATAATTGCACTCAAAAAGACGGCTTTTTTATGGGTCTCACATGTGTGCAGGTAGGAATGAAGAGAGAATTCCTGCAACACGTTGAATGGTAGGAAGGACATCTTCCGAAATTTTGAAAAACCCACATCTTTTAATATTTTGAAAAACCATTTTTTTCTAACGATCTCTAAGAAAGGAAATCAACCACTTATATCGAGGATGAGATTATTTACTTACCTTCACATCCGATTGACAATTATGATAACACCACTCTCACGGAATCCAATAGAAACGTCTTCCGCTCCTAGTCTTCATGGTCTTCGTCTTCGGTTTCAACTATTGATGATAAACCCTTGAATTTCATAAATCCTTGACAATTTGTAACCTTTACCTTAAATCCTTGTCGCTTGAAACTTCCTTATAGATTTTCCTTCCCCACGGCTTATTAACAAAACAAATATTTCTCTTTTTTTTTTTTTTTTTTTTTTTTTTTTTTTTTTTTTTTTTGAAATTACAAGAGAAATTAAATACAAAATAAACCATGGCCGTGGGAGAAGTATTTTACCGCTTGATTCTTCACAACTTGTATCGCCTCAAAATCATAAACTTCAATAATTCTCACCTTTTGATTTTCTTTGCTTTCATGAATAAGTCTTTATACTTGGATATAGAATTACCTCATTGTATTGTAAGTCCTCAACTTATATGTAAAAATCCGCTCATTTGTATGTTGCTTTACTTGAGTTTGAAATTTGCTCTTTTTCTCGTTCCGTTGCTTGTAAACCTTAAACTTTTCCAACTTTCCTTGTAGATTTTGATGTCGCTCCTTGTTGATGATGAATGTGTTTCTATGGATCCGTTGTTGTCGAGAGAGAGAATGGTGCTAACTGCAAATCGAACTACAAGAAGGAAGCTTTCATCTATAGACGTCACCCTCATGATTGACAAAATTAGCACTCAAGAGATCAAAGAGTAGTGCTTCTATTGGTGGGAGGTTGGGTAGCTCACCATTCTACCCGGAATTGACGTACGGTGACACACACTCAAAAGAAGCTCTTTAATTTCTGGTCGGTGCCTCACATGATATGAATACGGGTAGTCTCCACTAATGATTGATCAAAGAACTCTAATAACGCATTTCTCCTCGCACCAAATTCGCATCACCGGCATGATTAAATCCATTATTTAACACTCAAACAAGCAAGAAATCCGAATGTAGTTCTCTAACATTTCCAAGTTCAATTATGTCGGTCAAAATCTCTATGTAAACATACCTAGAAGTATGCTAGTGACTCTAAAATCTTTAAAAGTTGGAGTTTCTATGTAAAACTTTTTTTTTTTTAAATTTTTAAATTTTTAAATTTTTTTGTTTTTAAAAACATGCTTAACCACTCCCGCACACTTAAACCTTACATTGTCCTCAATGTAATTGAATCCTCCTAGTAAAGTCAAGGTGGGAGATTTTAACATGATAAGAAACAAGAAAAAGAAATAACAAAAATAAAAAGCAAAAGGATAAGAAATACAAAACCTATGGGTTGCCTCCCATTAAGCGCTTGTTTTAAAGTCGACGGCCCGACTTAGCTCTTGCTGCATATTACTCCTCCAGAGGGAGTGAATCTTGAAGTCCAATTACGTCCACATGCTCCGTTGGAAAGTTTTCATAATAGGGTTTTAACCTATGGCCGTTGACTTTCAAATGTTGTCCTGTTTTGTCACTAACAATTTCAACTGCACCATGAGCATAAACATTAGTAACAACAAATGGTCCCACCCAACGGGACTTAAGCTTTCCCGGAAATAAACGTAAACGAGTATTAAATAAAAGGACTTTTTGCCCCACAACAAAACTTTTCCGCGAAATCATCTTGTCATGAAAAAGCTTAGTCTTTTCCCTGTAAATCCGGCACTCTCGTAAGCATCATTACGTATCTCCTCTAGCTCATTTAGTTGTAACTTCCTTTGTTTCCCCGCTTCATCATACTCCATGTTGAATTTCTTTATCGCCCAATAAGCCTTATGTTCAAGTTCAACCGGAAGATGACAAGCCTTGCCATAAACCAACCTATATGGAGACATACCAATCGGTGTCTTATACGCCATTCTATACGCCCAAAGTGCATCGTTGAGCTTAAAGCTCCAATCTTTCCTTGTGGTATTCACCGTTTTCTCAAGAATGGACTTGATCTCACGATTTGAAATTTCTGCTTGTCCACTAGTTTGTGGATGGTAAGGCGTACCAATTTTGTGTGTTATGTTGTACTTCTTGAGGAGAGCGTGGAAAGCCTTCTTGAAATGTGAGCCTCCATCGCTTATCACCACTCTTGGTGTTCCATGCCTATTGAATATGTTTTCCCTTACAAAATCACAAACAACTTGAGAGTCATTAGTTTTGGTGGCTCTAGCTTCCACCCATTTCAAACATAATCTACGGCAAGAAGTATATAAAAGTTTCCATTCGAATTGACAAAAGGGCCCATAAAATCGATACCCCACACATCAAAAATCTCAACGGCAAGAATTGGTGTGAGTGGCATTTGATTTCGAGCACCTAGATTGCCCGTTCGTTGACATCTATCACACGATTTACAAAAGGCATATGAATCTTCAAACAAGGTGGGCCAATAAAATCCACTCTCGAGAACTTTGAGAGCGGTATGTTTAGATCCAAAGTGGCCTCCACAAGCAAAAGTGTGGCAAAAGGAGAGAATGGATTGAAATTCGAATTAGGCACGCACCTTCGCATTATTTGATCAACCCCATATTTCCATAAGTATGGTTCATCCCACACATATTGCTTAGCTACCTTCTTAAGTTTCATCTTTTGGAAGTTGGACATTGTATTAGGTACTTTCCTTGTCACCAAGTAATTCACTATATCCGCATACCAAGGTGTTGATTCTTCCATGGAGAAAAGTTGTTCGTCCTAGGAAGCGGTCATGTAATGGAAGTTCCTCTTGAGACATAACAAGTCTACTAAGATGATCCGCAACGGTATTCTCCACACCCCTCTTATCATGAATTTCTATGTCGAACTCTTGTAACAATAGGATCCACCGGATTAATCTTGGCTTAGCTTCTTTCTTCTTTATTAAGTGTCTTAGTGCGGCATGATCGGAATACACAATAACCTTTGTACCCACCAAGTATGATCGAAATTTTTCCAACGCAAAAACTATAGCCAATAACTCCTTTTCCGTGGTAGAATAATTGATTTGTGCATCATTAAGGGTCCTAGATGCATAATAGATAACATGGGACAACTTGTCCACTCTTTGACCCAAAACGGCTCCAACCGCATAATCACTAGCATCACACATTAATTCAAATGGAAGATTCCAATCCGGTGATTTGATAATTGGCGCACTTGTCAACATTTCCTTCAATTTGTCAAAAGCATCCTTGCATTCGTTGTTGAAGTCGAAAGGTACCTCCTTTTGTAATAACTTGCACATCGGCATGGAGATTTTGGAGAAATCCTTGATAAACCGCCTATAGAAACCTGCATGACCAAGAAAAGAACGGATCTCCCTCACCGAAGTGGGATATTGTAAGTTTCTTATTAAATCTATCTTTGACTTGTCCACTTCGAGCCCTCGAGAGGACACAATGTGACCAAGTACTATGCCGTGGTTTACCATAAAGTGACATTTCTCCCAATTAAGGACAAGGTTTGTGTCTATGCATCGTTTAAGAACTAGTTCAAGGTTGTTTAAACATCCATCAAAAGAATTGCCATAAACACTAAAGTCATCCATAAATACCTCGATGATGCGCTCCACATAATCCGAGAATATACTCACCATGCATCTTTGAAAAGTAGCCGGCGCATTGCAAAGGCCGAACGGCATCCGTCTATATGCAAACGTTCCAAATGGAAAAGTGAAAGTGGTCTTCTCTTGGTCCTCCGGTGCAATAACAATTTGGTTGTATCCCGAATAACCATCCAAAAAGCAATAATAAGAATGCCCCGCTAACCTCTCCAACATTTGATCAATGAAAGGTAAAGGAAAGTGATCCTTTCGGGTTGCGGAATTAAGCTTTCTATAGTCAATGCACACTCTCCAACCGGTTTGAACTCTTGTAGGAACAAGTTCATCGTCTTGATTTCGAACAACCGTGACTCCGGATTTCTTTGGTACTACTTGAACCGGACTAACCCACTTGCTATCGGAAATTGGGTAAATTACCCCCACACTTAGCAATTTGAGTATCTCTTTTTCACAACCTCCATCATGGGAGGATTTAGCCGACGTTGAGCATCACGTACCGGCTTCACGTTCTCTTCCATTAGAATCCTATGCATGCACATGGATGGACTAATGCCTTTGATGTCCGCAATTGTCCACCCAATAGCCGTTTTGTGCTCTCTCAAGACTCTAAGCAAACGGTCTTCTTGTACCGGTGTGAGGTTCTTAGAAATAATCACCGGAAGCTCATCTCCATCTCCCAAGAAAGCATACTTCAAATGGTCCTAAGCGGCTTTCAATTCTAGTTTGGGCGCCTTCACAATCGATGGTACAAGTATTTCATCATTCACGGGTAAAGAAATATATGAAACATTACCCTTTTTAGCTTCTTGCAATGTCGCCAAAGCACCACACATCTCCACCAATTCCTTGGAGATTTCAACATCCAAGGTAGACAAGCCATGGACGTCCAATTCAATGCTCTTTTGCAACACCACATCAAGTTCATCCTCTTGGTTCAATTCCACCATTTGTTGCGCTAATGAATCAACCACATCAATGGAGTAAACGGAATGCACATCACTTGGGTAGCGCATGGCTTCAAATATGTTAAAGTGTATTATCTCCTTGTCGAATTCCATAGTGAGTGTACCCTTATCAACATCAATCTTCGTCTTTGCGGTCTTCATAAATGGCCTCCCAAGAAGTAAAGAAGTAGATGATCGGTTCTCATTGTTGTCCATATCCACCACGAAGAAGTCCACCGGAAAAATAAGCTCATTTACTTGCACTAGCACGTCTTCTACAAGCCCCTTAGGATATATGTTAGACTTGTTTGCCAATTGAATAATAACTCTTGTCTCTTTCAAAGGTCCAAGATTCAAGGAGTCATATATTTCGGCCGACATCACACTAATGGAAGCTCCCAAATCAAGTAAAGCATGTTCAAACCTTTTCTTACCAATAGTAATTGGCACCGTGAAACCACCGGGATCCGTGCACTTTGTAGGCATCTTCTTCAATAGCATAGCCGACGCACTCTCGCCAACTTTAGTAATTTCATTATCAAGCAACCTATCCTTCTTGATGCATAATTCCTTCATGAACTTGGCATACCTTGGAATTGTCTTGATAGCCTCAATGAATGGTATGTTGATTTCAATCTTCTTGAAGATATCCATAAGTGCCTTGTCTTGAGCTTCTTTCTTGGATTTAGCAAACCGACTAGGAAAAGGAGGTGGAGTAGTGAAAGTAGGCACCGGTTCCTTGGATTGATCGGTTGGTGTTGAATTCTCCTTTGGTGCGGTTTCCTCCTTTTCATTGACTACCTCCTCACTAGCTTCTTCATGATGACTTGGACCCTCCACTTGTCTTCCACTTCTTAGAGTAACCGCATTAACATTCTCTCTTGGATTCACAAATGGTTGTGAAGGAAGTTTTGTGGATGCTTGAGATTTTAATAGGTTCACATCGGTCGCCAATTGTCCCATTTGAGTTTGTAAATCCTTGATGGCCGAATCGGTCTTTTGTTGATTTTGTTGAAACAATGACGTAATACCTTGCATCATGACATTAAGCTTATCATCTATTGAAGATCCTTGTTCCTTCACTTGAGGTTGGAATTGTTGAGAACCACCTTGTTGTTGAGGTTGGAAACGTGATTGTTGAAAACCACCTTGTTGCTGAGGTTGGAAACGTGATTGTTGAAAACCACCTTGTTGCGCATATGGATTAGGAGCCGCCGCTTGCTTGTTTGCATAACTAAAGTTGGGATGATCCTTCCAACCGGGATTATAGGTATTGGAGTATGGATCGTACCTTGGCCTTTGATTTGGATATAAAGCATTTACTTGTTCGGTCTCACCATCCGGAATAATTACCGCGGCCATCCTTTGCATCATTATCTCCATGTTACTCATCCTTTGATCAAGATGTGATGATGAATCACTAACTTCATGCACTCGCCTAACCATTGGTTCATCCCTTGTGTAGAATTGTTGCGAGTTTGCCGCCATACTTTCAATCAACTCTCTAGCTTCGGTCAAAGTCTTGTTCATTAGTGCACCACCCCCCGCGGCGTCAAGAAGAGACCTATCACTTGGGTGGAGAGCTTCGTAGAAGTATTGGAGTATCATAACGTCACTAAATTGATGGTGTGGACAGCTTGCCACCAACCTCTTGTATCGCTCCCAACATTCATACAATGATTCTCCCACTTGTTGTTTCAATCCACAAATCTCCTTGCGAATTTGAGTAGCTTTGGATGCGGGAAAATATCTCTCGAGGAAAAGTTTCTTCATCCCATTCCATGTTGTGATACTTCCGGAAGGCAAATAATATAACCATTCCTTAGCATTGCCCGCCAAAGAAAACGGGAAAGCTTTCAACATTGCTCCATCCGCATTAGTCTCCGGTGGAAGCATAGCCATAACTATGGTATAGAAGTCCATAAGATGTTTGTTTGGGTCCTCATTCACCATGCCATGGAACTTTGGTAACTCTCTAATCAACCCCGGCTTGATCTCGAAGGTTGAGTTAGTTTGGATACACCATTGTTGTGTATCAAGCTTGTGAGAAGCTAGGTCCTTGAGTGTACGTTCAGCCATTGTTTCTTCCTCTTTGTCCGAATCACTTGATGAAGAAGGAGGAAGTGGAGTGTTAACCGCTCGAATGAAATCCTTTAGTTGAGTGCCGGATCGAAGACGTATTGGACTCGGTCTACCCTTCTTAAGCATTCACCAAAGGTATAACACCTGAAACAAGATTCTCAAAAACTAAGTTAGATACGGTAAAGAATCTAACAAAGCAAGAATAAAGCAAAAAGAAAAATAAAAACAACTAAAAATCGCCCGTTGCTCCCCGGCAACGGCGCCAAAATTTGATGCGTGTCGTAGGTGCAATCAAATTAATATCTATTTCCACACAATTAAAAAATAATATAATGGAAGTCAAGTTCGTTCCCACGAGGAGCAAGAGATTCTAGTTGTAAAAATTGTCACAAAAGGGGGGTGTAAAAAGCAAAAGAAAATAAACAAAGCAATTAAAAGATAAAGTTGAAAGCAATAAGAGAGACAAGATCAAGGAATCATTCTTCGTTGCAAAACAATAAATCAAGTTATGTTCTTTTCTACTTGTTATTAGTCACAGATTATCACCAACCGTAGGTTAGCAGGTCCGCTTAGCTAGCCCCAAAATCCCTTATTTCACTGAGTAACAAGTCCGCTTAGTTATCAGATTCTATTCAAAAGAACCACCTTGAGGTTCGCTTACAAGATGTAATTCCCTGAATGCATTAAGATCTATGAATTTAGGTTTAGTACTAGTAGTTAAACTCGGTTCGCTTGGTCCACTTTCTAGCGTTGTTTTTACACACAATCGCTCCACGGAATCCCTCCGCAAGGTCTCGTGTTTTCTACATGTGTAAAGTGTCGAGAACGATTACTTATTCCCTAACTTATACTAGAATTAGATTAAACTAACAAATCAATTTAGCGTGCACTCTAAACAATCTATCAATCAATCATGAATGAATAAACATTCCTATTAGTAAAAACAAACGATAATCATGTGAAAAACTTCAAGATAGAATTGAAACAAAACTCAAAACATGTTAAGAACTAGGAATTCATCCTCAATCAATGATAAAATTAGCTACTCATGTTTTTGAAATTCACACAAATAATAATTAAAAGGAGAATTTTTAAGTTCACACAAATAATTAAGAAGAAGAATTTTGAAAACAAAAACACAAGTGTTGTGTGTGTAGAGAGGTGTGTAAAAGATGTAGAAAACTTCTCTATTTATAGGCTTCAATATTCTCCAACTCTTCCAAGGAATAGAATCCTTTTCCTTTAGCAATTCAATTTCCAAATCCAAGCTTTTCTCAACTCTTCCATCTTCTCTTTCCAAGTTTGAGCCCAATTCTCCATCCAATTCCTAGTCCAAGTCTTCACATCCCATGAGAGAAATCCACACAAAATTCTGCAACTTTTGC
This sequence comes from Papaver armeniacum, assembly GCA_023531295.1. NCBI lineage: Eukaryota > Viridiplantae > Streptophyta > Magnoliopsida > Ranunculales > Papaveraceae > Papaver > Papaver armeniacum. Next base: position 638,276 of record JAJJWW010016006.1, on the reverse strand, counting down.
TCGCCGGAAAACTGGTATTATGGCCGGAATCTGACCGGAATCCGTCACCGCCGGCCACCTGAGAATTATGTCCGTCGAGAGCATATTCCGTCAGTCCACTGTTAGGACTACCGGTCAAGATAACTGTCTTTAACAGTCAGCTGGGTCAAGGATGGGAAGTCGGCCCGTGAGTTAGCTTTCGATTTTGGGCCGAGTCGTCTTAATCGCTCGAGTCATCACGGCCGGATCGGCTCATCGGAATCGCTCTGGATCGGTCATCGCGGCACCGAGTTGACTCACCGGAGGGATGATTTGGCCGAGTTTCGGCTAATTACAGACATTTACGGCCACGTTCGGGCCTCACTTTTCGGTCTTCTCTCCGTGACAAACCTACACATTCATCTAATTGAGCATCACAGCTTCAATCAAACATACCCCATTCTCAATTTCTTTCATCTGCCATTAAAACCCACAGATCCCCTTTCTTATTCTATTATCTTCAAAATACCAATCATACACAGAGAACCCTGAATCTTCATCACGGCAGTACCATCTTCAGCCATTCAATCACCTTCTTTGTCTCTCGATTCATCACAGCAAAACCCATTAATTCTTTATCTCTGTAAACCCATCTCTTCTTCAAGCTCAATTCTGCACCCTCATCAAATCACCACAGCACTGATCCAACATCATTCAGAAGCTCAAACCCACTTCTATTTCACTCAATAACATCGATTTCTTCGTGATTCTCCTCCTCAAGAAAGATCAATTCCGAACGGCAATAATCTTCACAAGAAACCCTAACTATTAACCCATCTATAATTTAACATTCATCCTCGCCCTATCGTTAACAACTTCCATTTCAACCACCAACCCTTTTCTATCTCAGAATCATTTCTTCGTTTTATCAACAGCACTTTCTCGATCTTAATTTCAGCAGCTGCTCTCAATTTCTTCTCCATTATAGATTAGGTCCAAACCCCATCTCTGCTTTGTTCTTGATCTCCTTCACAATTCCACTCGATCCCCGTCCGTCCTCAACTTCTTCTCTCAATCTCTCGATTTATTTGTTTGAAAAATAAAGTAGCTGGCTGCCGCTTGATTTCACTCCACAATTGCTTGCGCAACTTTTCTCTTTTCTTAGTTTCAAAGAAAATGAATTGAACGAAAGATATTTCTTGCTTTTAGGGTTCGAACATGGGACGATATTTGCACCCAAAGATAGCCACCCATTGATAATTACAAATTTCTTCTAAATGATAAGGGGTACTCCAAATGATAACCCCTTAACCATAGCTGGTTTGCATTTAGTATACCTCCAAGAAGAGTTACCCCTTAACCTTGACTGGACTCCAGATAGTGCTTTCCCTGTGAAATGACAATTCTGCCCTTTTTGCTCAAATTGGGTGATTTCTTCTTCTTTTCCTCCGTGCGACTCCAAAGTAGCTATAAAACTCAAAACAAGCGTAAAATACATAATTTACAAGAAAAAATAGCAAAGAAAGCATAAACTACTAGATAGTAAATACGGTGTATTCTACACCTATCAAAATTTGATTGCACCTAGTTTGTTTATGCTTGAGAATTTTCTCTTCTGATATAAGATGCACTCAAACTAGATCGAAGTTTCGACGGGGATCTTTAGACTGTTTGTAGATCTAAAGATGTCTTGTGATAATCCATTGTTAACATACTCTTTTCTGTATGTGATTGATCACAAGAGATTCAAGTTGATTGTGTGCAGGTATTTATTGAAGATCTAAGAAGATTTGAAGACAAATAAGACTTCTGATTTGAGTTCATAATCTTTGGTGTGCACAAAACTTGATTGGCTGGGGATCCAACTATAATCGGTTTATTTTTGTGATAGATTTGATTGATTAGTTGAGTAGATCGGCATCAATACAATTCTTTGTGATTCTAAGTATTGATTGCATAGTCTTGAAAATTACTTTTGTAATTGCAGGAAATCCTACAATACACACCTCACAAGAATTCATAATATCTAACACATATTTAAGATCAATAATCAATCTCTTTATTAATTGATTTAGAAATTTTACAAGAAGGAAGTGAAATCAAGAATGTTATTGCTACTCTAGACTTTCTCTCTCCTCTAAACTTTCTCTCCACTCTCGAAAAAGATCTCCCCCCCTCTTAAGCCTATTCGGCTCTTTATATAGGACATTACATAGTGGTTGACATCTAAGTTGTCCTTTATTTTCGGATCTGACTTGCGACATTCTCACGAGTGTACAAATATAAAACCTCGCAACACTCCTAAATCTCGCTAGGTCTTCACATCTTTCTCGTGTTCAGGCTGTCGTCATCCGTTGCGTCATTTATATTACTCGTTTGCGATGTCTTCGCAATGTGTCGTTCATGGATTTCGCAAGGGCGTTGGTGTTGCGATATTCTGATCCTACATCTTGCCTCTTCTCATGTCTTCTCTGTGAAGGGAGAATGTCATGAGAACTAACACTTTCAAAATGTCACAGTTGTTCATTTCTTTCTGCCGACAAGATTCCGTAAATTAAGCATAACCGTTTACACGTGTTAAATTTTCCCCTTTCATCGGCACTTTAAATGCTAACCGGTCATCATTTTTTGTCTATTTAAGAAGAGATCCATCGTAAAAATGTCTTCTTTCTTTTACTTCGTCTTCTTCATCTGTAAATCCTCTTTTTGTCGTCTGCAATTTTTTCACTGTTCATCTTTTCATAAATCCTCTTCATCTTTCTGCTACTGTTCCCATGGAGCCACCAAGGTTTGTTTATTTTGATGAAACTGATCTTCTTAAAATTGATTTTCTCTACTGAAATTATTTTATTTGATATTGTTCATCTTTAGATAATTCCCATAATGTTTCTTTACTTTCAAAAAAACACTTCCAAAGACCAAGTTTACAATTCAAAACCCTAATGTTCCCAAGAGTTCGCAGCAAAAACTCGTTGTGAACAAAAGGAAGCCTGCGAATAGCAAGGTATTAAGAAACACTTATTCCTTTAATAACATTATTGTTGCCTCTGTTTCTTATATAATTTGTAATTCGCAAAGTGATGCAAATGTCGAGAGGCCCCCCAAAAAACCTCGCCATCCTAAAAATGTTGAAACAACTGTTTCATTTCCTTTGTTTAAACTTTCAACACCTCCTACGACATCTTCTCAAGCGGAATCCCCTCTTCTCATTTGCGAAAATGTTGCTGCAGATTCGTCCCCTGTAACTATTCTTTCTATAAATGAAATTCCTCACAATAACCCTGTTGCGAATGAACCCTTTTCTTCTTCTACTGTCCATGCCTCTTCTCTTAACATTGCCTCAACCCCAGTCATTAACCTTCATCAAATCTCGTCTTCTGATGACATAGCTATGGCGAAAGATGATTCAACTCTCCCACCTTCTGCCATCATCGCTTCATCATCCGAATCTCTCCCTTTTACTAAAGAAAATTTGGAAGGGATGGATATTTCTTTCAAGGTTTTATCCTCCCTTCTCGATGATGTCAAGAAAGCTTCCACTGATCCTATCAAATTTGGTGTTTGCGAGGTTGTAAGTAAATATTTTGGCTCTGATAGAATGGTTTCGCAAACATCTTTGGAGAAGGAAGTTGAAGCTTTGAAAAGTAACCTCCAAGCTATGACCTTGAAGTGTGACACTCTTCATCTTGAGAATCAAAAACTTCAAAACGTTTCGCTGGATCGTGATAATCTTCGCAGGAAGAATGAGGAACTAAAAGGTGATTTATTTATTTTTATTTTTATTTATTTTTATTTTTGAAATCTCTACTCCCCTTTTAAGCTCTAAACCAGAAATGAAAAATGGAGATATATCAATTTGAATCCGTCGCCGATGAAGCCCGAATGGATAGAGATGCTTGGATGGATCAATATAACCAATTAGATAATCTTCATACGTATTCTGTTGATCAAATAGATAACCTTACCAAGGAGAATGCTCAATTAGTCCAAAAGCAAAATTTATTAAGTAATGAATTGTCTCGCCTCTCTTACTTTTTGACTAAAGCTAATCTGGAGTTGGAAACTTTATCAGATGAGAATCAAACCCTATCTCAGGAGAAACGAGTTCTTTTGAATAAGGTGGCGATCTCTTCGCAAGAACTTAACATTTGCCAAAAAGTATGTAATGATCTAGAACGATCTCTCTGCTCATTGAGAAATAAACTCAAAGAAGTAACAGAATCATCTTCTGCGGAGAGAGATAAACTTATTCAAGGTAGAATAGCTTTAATCATAAAAGCAAGTCAACTCAAGGATCAATATCCCAAGTTAGAAGAATCCTACACCTCTCTTGCGAAGCAAAACACCTTACTTATTTCTAATGAAAAAAAAACTTACGATCTCGGCTGAAAGGCTTGGTTGGTGATAAGTTTGACAATGCCATGGATCATTTGGAGAACAGTTGCTTGGCTTTAACTCAATATCTTATCTCGCAAAAGGAAGGTAGTCATAAAATTTGACTGCCTCAACCATTTTTTCTTTGTTAAGTCTTTTTATTATGTCTTATCTTTTACTTGCGAATCTTTCGCCTATATGATTTTCTTTATTCTTTGTTTTTGCAGAATCTGAGAAAGATCTTAGCTCCTCTCTTTCTACTTTGGAATCTATCTTCGCCAAGATTCGCAAGGAAAATGCATTACTTGCTACTTCTCTTGCTCGTTCTCGCGATCGGGCAGAAAGAAGACTTGATTATCTCTCTTACTCCAAAGATATCCAAAGTAGGAATCACCAGAAGGCACTTCTTCGACAAGTTCATCTTAGGGCTGAAGTTATTGTGAATGAAATTTTATTATCCAAATCTGTCTCCCCTGTATCCATCGAGCCTTTGGAAGTAGATGATGATGAAGTCCCAGTACCCGGATAGCGATTATCATTATGAAAGTGGCGAAGATTTCGCAAATGAAGAAGAGATTCCTCCAAATGATGAAGGTGTTGATAATAATCCAGATGGAGGAGAAATTGAAACAAACCAAAATGAAGGAAGAACTGGCGAAGCTGGGAAAGATAGCGAGATCGAGAAAACTAGCGAAAGTGATAAAATTAATGAAGGATGTCCATTATCTCCTTCTTGCGAAAAAGTTGATGTTGAGAGTTGAACTTCTTTTGTAATTTTATTTCTTTGAACCTCTTCACCTACATAACTTCTTGCATATGATGTATTTCAGTCCTCTCTGAGGTGCACTTATTTCTTTATTATTATGTTTATCTGCGAGAAAGATAATGCCCATTGTTGAATAATTCCCATATTGCCTCTCATTATCTTTCTTACGATGGATGACCTGCATAAATGATAATTAGTTTTTATAAATCTTTTATTGAATCATGTGGTCTTATTTTGCCTTCCTAGTTAAAGGTCTTATTGCGCCACCTCTTTTCATTGCGACAAAATCGCAGGACGTCTTTGCATTTGCATGCAAAAACACATTGACCTTGCCTTAACCTTTTCTTTGGAATTTTTGTTGCGACAATATGACAGGCCTAAAAATTCTTGCGAAAATAAAGCCCCATGACATTGTCGTCTTGCGACGAAATCGCAAAACGTCTTTACATTTTCATGTACTGACCCATTGATCTCGTCTTATCTTTATCTTTTGTATTGTTTCCTCTTCAGGATTGTCACACAAATATTACAAGCCTAAATTTCCTTGCGAAAATAAAGCCTCATGACATTTGCGTCTTAAGACACTTATCAGCTCCCTAATGGAGGGTGCCGTCCTTATCATCCCCCTGGTTGCCCCTTCAAGGAGGTGTACTTCTGCCATACAAGGCTAGCTCCCCCCATCCGGTCTTAACAACAACCAGTTGTTTTCGTAGCCTCTTATCCCTTTTGCCTATAGGGCTTATGGTTACGAGACCGCACCCTAAGTGGAGTTTTCTTCGGGCCGAGTGCAAAGATATGCCGAGACTTGCCAAGAATGGACGAGACACTTCAAATGCCCCAGGCACTCTTGGCTCAACCGTGTACCTCGGCGCCTTGGTCAAATGCTGACTCCTTAGAAGAGACCCTCGGTCGTCCAACCTAAGTCATAAGCTTAGATTGAAAATCCAAGGTACCTCTCCTGGATGGGCTTTATTGACCCCAATTCTCCATGACTCAGGTTCCAGGGGCGGTGTAACCTTTTCCCGAGCCATGTTAACAGTACCCCCTTTTATGACGTACTTTAGGTCTTACATTTTCCTCTTGCGAAATTTTGATTTCGCGAACTAGGGTGTACGCCATAGCAGGTTTGCCACTTTCTGATATGCCATTGATTTTTGATTATCTCTTGTCATTATCTGTGCGAGATTTTCGCATGTTCTTTATTTATTTTGTGCAATCTCGCAATGATTCTTTCGCAAGATTTTCATATAAATTTATTTTGCCTCAATCATACATTATTTAGCAGTCTAATCTTTTCCCACAATCTTTTACGGGTAATATCTCTTCAAGTATAACATATTCCATGGTCTATCCAATCTGTGACCCACATCTTTACCCTCAGGATCCATCAATCTATATGCCCCTGTTCCAACTATATCCTTAATGATATAAGGTCCATCCCATTTTTTCGCAAGCTTGCCACCACTTTCTCGCTGATATATTGGTGTTTCTCTCAGTACCAAATCACCTGGTTGAAATTCGCGTGTCTTAACACGTTTATTATATTCTCTGGCTAATCTTCGTTGGCAATTCTCCACATGTTGTAGAGCTCTTTCTCTTTTTTCTTCTAATTCATCAAGTTTGATTAAAATATTACTCGCACTAAGATTTTTCTCCCAAGCTTCTCTCTTTGTTGTTGGAATAATAACTTCTGTTGGTAGTACAGCCTCAACTCCATATGTTAAATAGAAAGGTGACATTCCCGTAGCTTCTCGCCTGGTTGTATTGTAAGCCCATACTGCATTATGCACTTGTTCACACCATGCTCTATTATGTCCTTCTAATTTCTTCTTCAATATATCTGCGATTGTTTTATTGGTTGCTTCTGCTTGTCCGTTGGCCTGAGGGTATAAAGGAGTTGACTTTCCACATTTTATCTTAAATGCATTAAATAACATTCAATATTCTCGTCCCTCAAATTGTTTCCCATTGTCGGACACCAACCGTAAGGGGATTCCAAATCTGCATATGATATTCTCAAATATGAATGTAAAAATATCTTTGTCGCGAATGTGTTGTCTATGCCTTTACTTGACCCATTTTGTGAAATAGTCTCAGTAGCGACAATCGGATATCTTCTCTGCCTGCTTCTCGGTAAGAATGGTCCCACAATATCTAAACCCCATTTTACAAAAGGCCATACACTTGTTGAAGATGTTAATGGTGCTCCTGGTGCATGTATTTTCTTTCCGTGCCTTTGGCAATCTTCGCAACGCCTTGATATTTACTTCGCATCCTCGTGCATAAATGGCCAATAATAACCTTGCATCTTCGCTTTGTATGCCAAATATCTTCCACCGCAGTGATTGCCAGCATCCCCACTATGTAACATTTTTAGTACTTCTTCTCATTCTTTTCGTGTTAAACATCTGAGTGAAGGTCCATTAAAAGATCTCCGGTACAATATCCCATCCCTTAGTTCATAATTTGTTGCACGGCTTTTTAATTTGTGCGCCTCCAATCTATTTCTTGGTGTTTCTCCTCTTTTCAGGTATGCATGAAGTTCTGCTCTCCAATCTTCAATACTAGGTATTTGTTCTCCATCTTCTATTATCATTAAATCTACATCTTCTTCTTCTTCTTCTTTATTGATTGATGGTGATAAAAGTGTTTGTATCTTTATGCATCTCGCAGTTTGGTCTCATCATCATACTTGAGATAAAAGCAAAAGCATATGCGAGTCTGTTATCTTTTCTTGATATGTGTCCCCATTTAATTTTTGGGATTCTCGCTGATAATTCCTGAACAAGTTTTTTGTATTTCTTCATGGATGATTCATTTGTAGTGTATTCTCCTTTTATTTGACAAATGACTAGTTGTAAATCGCTGGCGATTCTTACATTTTCCAACTTCATTTCTATTGCGAATTTCAGGGCATGTATCACAGCCTCATATTCTGTCTCATTATTGGTGGATGCAAACTCCAATCTGAAGGAAAAAGCCATTTGTTGCCCTCTGGAAAAATCAAAACAATTCCAACTCCATTACCTTCCCCATTTGATGATCCATCCATCAATATTTCCCATCTATTTGGCTCTATTAACAGATCTCTTGGATTCCCATGTTCTTCTTCTATATCCATCATTTCTTCCACTGCTTCATCATCTTCTAAAGGAAATTCTGCTAAGAAGTCTGCAACAACTTGCGATTTTAGTGAAGATAGTATTTCATATTTGATTTTGAAATGTCCTATCTGTGCATTCCATCTCTCGACTCTGCCTGATCTTTTTGAATTTTTCATTACTGACTCGATTGGTATTTTTGTCACCCTTTATTTCATGCGCCTGAAAGTATATTCGAAGTTTAAATGCTGCATAAACTAATGCCAAAATTAGTTTTTCAATCTTTGAATAATTTTTCTCTGCAACATTGAATGTTTTGCTGATGTAATAGATTGGTTTTTCAACTCTTGCATCTACTCGCAATAACACAGCACTTAATGCATGCGAAGTTGTCGCAAGATAGATTAATAATTCTTCTCCCGGTTCTTCCTTTTGCGAAATAGATATATTTGTCAGATGTTCTATTATTCCTTGAAAAGCTTTCTCGCAATCGTCTGTCCATCTAAACTTCGCCCCCTTTTTGAGTATATTGAAAAAATGTTTACACTTATCTGATGATCGCGAAATGAACCTTCCCAGCGAAGCTAAGAGTCCATTTAACTTTTGTACATCTTTTACCGTAGCTGGTGTTGGCATGTTGCGAACTGCTTGTACTTTCTCTGGATCAACTTGTATTCCTTCTTTTGATACGATGTAACCTAAAAAATTTCCCGATGCAACCCCAAAAATACATTTTTCTGGATTTACCTTGATGTTAAAATGTCTCATTTGTTCAAAAATTTCCCTCAGATCTTGGACATGATTTTTTGATTCTTTACTTTTTATTAACATATCATCTACATATACTTCCAATGTTTTGTGTATCCACTTCGCAAACACCTTTTCTACCATCCTTTGGTATGTTGCTCCAGCATTTCGCAAACCAAATGGAATTTTTGTGTAACAATATAACCCTCTGGGAGAGAAAAAAAGCAGTATGCTCCTGATCTTCTTCAGCGAGAGGAATTTGATTGTACCCTTTATGTCCGTCTAGAGAAGATATTCTGTCATTTCCTGCTGCTGATTCGACCATTTGTGGAATATCCGGTAATGGAAAACTATCCTTCGGACAAGCTTTATTTAAATCAGTAAAATCTATACAAATTCTTATCCCTTTCTTCTTCTTTGGTACTACAACCATATTTGCTATCCACTCTGGATATTTTGCTTGTTTTATAATCCCTGCATCAAGCATCTTCTGCAACTCTTCTTCTATTTGAGGATGATACGTTGTCGCGATTTTTCTGATTCTTTGTTTGAATGGCCTTACATTTTTGTCAATTTCAACTGGGCATGCCACATGGGTCTATCCCCAGCACCTCATCCATGTTCCATGCGAAAATATCCTTAAATTCTCGCAACAGACCAATAGTTTTTTCTTCTTCATCTGCTTCCATCTTGGTCCCAATTTTTAGTGTTTTTGGTTCTTCTTCGGTCCCAACATTCACTTTCTTCGTTGGTTCTGCCGTAGTGTAGCTGGCCTTAGATTCTCACATAGGTGTAGGTTCTTTTATCTCATTCGCAAGCTCAGTTCCTTCTTCCAAAATTTCGCTGGGTATCCCTTTTCCTTCCTCTGCTCTTATCATATAAGCTCTAAATTCCTCTTCTTTCTTTGCTTCCTTCGCCAATTTTCTGCGATCTTTTCGCTTTTTTGCACGTCCTTCATATTGTTTTACTTCAATTTGATAGCATAATTTCGCTTTATCGGTTTCCCCTCTAATTTCACCAATCCCACTTGGCATAGGAAATTTGATGCATTGATGTAATGTTGATGCTACAGCTTTAATCGCATGAATCCATGGCCTTCCCAACAGCATGTTATATGGTGATTCCATATCCACTACGCATAATGCCGTTTGTGTTTCAATCTCTCCCAGCAAAATTCGCACCTCTATTTCTCCTTTTGGTTTTGTTATAGATTTGCCAAAGCCATGAATATGATAAGTTTAAGGAGACATCTCTTCATCTTTGTATCCCATTCCTCGGTATGCATGGTAAAAGATTATATTCGCCGAACTCCCCGTATCAACTAGAGTTCTGTTTACCGCCCATTCTTCCATAATTTTTGTTGATTTTTCTTTTTCTTTTTCTTTCTGTGGTTACTGTGATTACCAAAGGAGATGTGTGGTTTAAGTTTTCTCTTGATATCTCTGCTGCTGTGAATGTAATCTTCTGTTTTTCTCATTCTTTCATAGGTGACGCTTTCTCCGTTGTTACGATTTTCTTTCCTTCAAAATCTCGTTTATGTATTCTCCCTCTGATATTTTCATGAAATTCATTAATCATTTTTTTGTAATCAAACTACATTCCAACTTTCTATTACGTTCCTTGATTTTGATTTTCTCTACTTTAACCAATTTATCAATCATCTTCTTAATTTGAACAATTTTAACAACAATATCCAATCTTTAATCTTCAGTCCCTGTTTCTAGCGCCATATGTAATTGCAGGAAATCCTACAATACACACCTCACAAGAATTCATAATATCTAACACATATTTAAGATCAATAATCAATGTCTTTATTAATTGAGTTAGAAATTTTACAAGAAGGAAGTGAAATCAAGAATGTTATTGCTACTCTAGACTTTCTCTCTCCTCTAAACTTTCTCTCCACTCTCGAAAAAGATCTCCCCCCTCTTAAGCCTATTCGGATTTTTATATAGGACATTACATAGTGGTTGAAAGCTAAGCTGTCCTTTATTTTCGGATCTGACTTGCGACATTCTCGCGAGTGTACAAATATAAAATCTCGCAACACTCCTAAATCTCGCTAGGTCTTCGCATCTTTCTCGTGTTCAGGCTGTCGTCATCCGTTGCGCCATTTATATTACTCGTCTGCGATGTCTTCGCAATGTGTCGTTCATGGATTTCACAAGGGCGTTGGTGTTGCGATATTATGATCCTACAACTTTGGTAGTTGTTGATAAGATAGATCTAAGGACCTGACAAAGGAGTTTATTTGGATAAACGGAAGAGCCTTAGTCAAACTCATATCACTTGTTTGAAAAGAGTTGTTATCGAACAAATTTGTTGTTCCTTTACTGTTTGGAGTACGAACCAAAGGAATTGTTCCAAGTGCGTGACTTATTACAAGTTGGAGGCGCAGGTGTTAAAGCATAGCTCGGTTGAACCCACCAAGCGTTGGTATGTCAAGTTTGGTTGTCATATTTTAGTGAACCAAAACTCATTTAAAGAGTCGCTTGATTATCTACTAGAGTCAACTTCGTATAGGTTAGCTTGACAGTATTAGGATATGAGACATTACAAGTATTACGTGAAGACTTGAAGAATGTGAAGAAGTAAGGAGCTACAACGACGACATCATCCTTCCACTTGAGGTTAGTAATATTTAACTTGAACTGTTTAATTCCCTAACGTATCTTTCAAGTCGTGCATATTGAAAACATAACTGCGAAGCTGTGAATGATTAAACTCTATTTAGACATAGTATTAAGGAATACAATACGAAGTATAACGCTTATCTTTTGAACTTCGTATATAAGACATCGACATAATCGTTTGAATGCTATTGTGATTATGTATGGGTATGGGGTGAAGATTTCGTCCTAGGAAACAATGTTTTGCATTCGTTTAAAGGAAGTACATTCACAAACTTGTTTTGTGAATCGAAAGGGAAATCGCTAGGCTTATTGGTATTGTTATTCATTGCAAATCTTTTGAATTACCAATATGTGTGTTTAGTATAACCGCTCATAACTTGTTTATGTATCTTGGTAAAACTATTCAGAAGGCCTGACTTTTGTATTGATATGACTTTTATTAGTGAAACCGATCTTAAGTAATCACCTGAGATGGTATGATCGATTTATCGTAATTGGTATGACCAACTCTAGTCATTTGGGAACCGATCCTAGTAACAAGTGCAACCGATCACAAAATGGGAATCGATCCTTATAAGAGGTGCAGAAAGTTTCTAGTTATTGCGAACCGATCCTATGAACATGTGCAACACGTTTTTAGTTATTGGGAACCGATTCTATGGACATGTGCACCAAATACAAGCTAGATACCATATATATGTGGGAACTGATCCTAGTACCTAGTCAACCAAGTTTTGGTAACTAGCGTGACTAATACTTGTACCCACATGGAGGTAGAACCGAAACTTGATATGGTAGAACCGTGAAACCCATGTTTAGTGATTTGATAGGATAATCAATCGCATAGTTCTTGGAAGTCAGATGAACCAATTCTAAACTCGTTTTGGAAGTGTGGCAAATCGGTTCCAAGATTGTAAGTATGAAAAAGGACTTACAAAGTAAAGATGTCGACATACTTTGAACATGTGCAGTAACTCTTATCTTTTATTGTTCAAGGATATTCCTTAACAGCTAAAGGAGAATCCCGGATCGAAATAAATTGAGAATCTTTTAATTAAGTTTCTTAGTTTATATGCTTTTAATTTCCAGCAATTAAAATGCATAACTTTAGAAAATAAAAATTGGTAATGTGCATTTACTAATTGGATATTTTCTACTGAGATTTCGGTCAATATTTGGAAAAAGCATTTCCATGAATTATGGAAACCGAATTTGGAAATATATTGCATATCTTGAGAATATTTTCGGTTTTGGAAATTCCTTGGTGTCCAAACTTCCTTGGTCTATAAATATTGAAGTTTGCATTTCAAGCAAACTAATCCTCAGAGGCAGCAAAACTACCTTGTTGTGTTGTTACTGGTGGAGCCGCCTATTCGGAGAGGAAAGTAACCTAATTAGGCAAAATCTCTTACGGCTGCTCGGTTTAAAGACTTCTTTGGGATTGAGAAGCTCTATTAGTACCGTTGGTGGGAAACTAGATAATTGCAGTGTATTATTAGTTTTCGATTTATTTGATTAACTAACGGTTGTTGAACTTTGATTTCACCTAGTTTGTTTATGCTTGAGAATATTCTCTTCTGATATAAGATTCACTCAAACTAGATCGAAGTTTCGACGGGGATCTTTAGACTATTTGTAGATCTAAAGACGTCTTGTGATAATCCAATGTTAACAGACTTCGTTCTGTGTGTGATTGATCACAAGAGATTCAAGTTGATTGTGTGCAGGTGTATTGAAGATCTAAGAAGATTTGAAGACGAAGAAGATTTCTGATTTGGGTTCATAATCTTTGGTCTGCACAAAACTTGATCGGCTGGAGGATCCAACTATAATCGGTTTATCTTTGTGATAGATTTTATTGATTAGTTGAGTAGATCGGCATCAATACGTTTCTTTGTGATTAAAAGTATTGATTGCATAATCTTGACAATTACATTGGTAATTGTTGATAAGATAGATCTAAGGACCTGACAAAGGAGTTTATTGGGATAAACGGAAGAGCCTTTGGTCAAACTCATATCACTTGATTGAAAAGAGTTGTTACCGAACAAATTCACTGTTCCTTTACTGTTTGTAATACGAACCAAAGGAATTGTTCCAAGTGCGTGACTTACTGCAAGTTGGAGGCGCAGGGAAACAGACGGAACTAGGTGAACTATAGGTTTAGTTGCTTGGTCTCAACTATATAAAGTTGGTTTAGATTTTGTATAACGGCTTAATCCTGAGAGTATTCAATTCTGGACAAAGTCCCGGGGTTTTTCTGCATTTGCGGTTTCCTCGTTAACAAAATCTTGCTGTGTCTTTTACTTTTCTATTTCCGCAATTATAATTTTTTTATTATAATTAGAAGTAAAATACACAAACTTTAATTCCTATTTACTTGATAGCAATCCTATTGTGTTTGGTTAATGTAAAGATCCTCAAGCTCGTCAACGCTATTAGACCAGTCAAGACACGATTTAGCCGTTAATGAATCGATTAGATTAACACGGACATTAATTAATAGAAATTAATCTAACAACGATATTGATACGAAACTAGTATCATTGAATAGGTCTCGAAAAGTTATGCGAATTAGACTACTCGCACGTGTCATTCGGATACCTAACGAAGAAGATTTTGTCAGATTAGTTGAGGGGCAAAATAGTCATTTTGCATACAGTCGTCTTGGCTGCCCCTTATCTTTTGAGAAGTGTCCCATTAACCGACCTTGGTCTTATCTACCCAACCGAGAGGATAAACTCGCTCTTATTCTCTTCTCTTTTCTTCTTCTTCATTCTCCATTCTTCTTTCTTTTCCGTTTTTCTTCTCTTCTCTCATGTTCTTCTTTCTCTGGCGAAATTGTGAGATAAAATGGAAGCTCTGATATCGACAGAAGGTGGTGAAAAGGAATTGGGAAGTGAACTGAATCGTGATCATACTATAGTCAGTAGTGATGGTGATGGTGTCTGTTGTGATTCAGACTTGAAGGAGGAATGAGAAATCGAAGTTAGGGTTGAACCCGAGAAGATAAAATTAGGGTTTGATAAAGAATTGGGAAGTGAACTGAATCGTTAATGGATGCGGATCGAATGGGTTTGTGTTTAATTGGAGTTTTGAAGTTGATTCGGTGGAGAATCATTGAGTTAGGGTTTCGGTGATGAAATGGAAATTAGGCTTCTTTGTCTGAGTTCAAAAATAAAGAGGAATAGAGAAATCAAAGATGGATTTAAGGGTTCCTACTAGAACTAAAGATTGGGTTGGTGAGAATTAAGATGAAACTTAAGAGTTAATCGAGTAATTGGGAAATCAGTGAATTAGGGTATTGAAGTAAAAGTTCAAAGAAGAATTAAAGGATGAAGTTAATAGTTTAGGGTATTGGATTCATGTTGGGTTTGATTTTAATTAGAAAATGGAAGTTTGAGATTGTGTTCTAGAGTTACTGGGAATCAAAGATGATGATGGGGATTGAGGAGTTGTTGTTAATCTTGCGGAAAATTTCTAGACCGAGTCAAGTGAAAAGGAAACGGAATCCAATTGCCTGAGCAACACAGATTTGAGGTAATTGTTATTCTCAGTGAATTTAGTAAAGCTAATGAATTTAATTGATTATCTGTAGTTGATAATTGAATTAAGATTGTGGTATGATTTGTAATCTTGGATGATTTATACCGCTGGCACAGCAAGGTGTTGTATGTATGGAGTGGTTTATTGTGGAGTTGGAATGGCTGTGTGGTTGAAAATCTTGAGTTATGAATGAATGGATTGCAGTGTTGTTTTGTTGGTGGTCATAGGGTTACAGTCTGATGATATGAATTGTTGTGGTGGTTGGGTAATGGAGCTATACAATGACAGTGGAGTTGCAGGGAGTAGTAGTGTTGTAACGAATTGAATTGGAGGTTGTTTAGTGATTGAGTTTAAGACTATTATGTTGTTGTGTGTGAAGTTGATTGAGAAGAACTAAAATGAATGGCTTGTAAATGGAGGAGTTATATGGAGTTGTATGAACTGGTGGCGTTAAAAGGATTAAGTCTAGAACTGTGGATGGTGATAGAAATGAAGGTGCAAGCAGTGTATGGAATAATGAAGTTGCAGGAGAAGTTGAGTTATGTAGTGGTGGTATGTAATAGTTGGTGGGTTACAGGGTTTTGTTGAAGGTTTGTCTATGGGAATGGTTGTAAATGAATTATTGAAGTTAACTGATAATGATCCAACAAATGAAGTCATGTGATATGATGGATTAGATGTTTGTATGGAGTTGAACCTCTCTTGTAGAAGCTTGGAAAAGCTGAAATTGCAGGTAGGCGTAGTTATTTATTGTAATTGGAATTCAGAGTTGTTTAGTATAATTGTATTGAGTTTGTTAGTATAATTGTAATGTTTGCATCACTCTAGTCTTACCAGGTTATGTATTGCACTATGATTATGCATTAATGTTCTTTGGCCTGAGCAAAGGCTCTGGCCTGTGCAAAGGCTTTAGCTTTAAGCCTTGTTGTTCAGTCAGATGTCCAACTGATTCATTGTGTCTGACTTAGTAAATCTGAGTGAGTTAACTCAGTGACCAGACCTGACCGGACTTGACTCAGTGAACCTTGACTAAGTTGGTTTCTTTGACCATTGACCCTGGATTTTGACCTTTGACTGACGTTGGTTGTTAATTGACCCCGTTGACCTTTATTGACCGTTAGTTGACTCAGGTAGATTGGGCCTTAGATTAATGGGCTGGATTAGTTGACTTGGACTTAAGGTTAGTTTTCCTACTTTGATGATTTGGACCTCTTATGGTCTGAAATAGCCAGTGGTTCCCCCTACAAGGTTGTAGATATTCACAAGACTTAACTAATGAATTATAGAACCAATCGAATTGAATTGTAACTCTTAGACATGCTAAAGATAGATAATAAAAGGTGTAGAACCATAAATGGGCTTAGGACCATTAGATAGATTTGTATGATTCTTGTATGAGCCATTTTGGCTAGTTTCTTAGAGTTCTTGTGTGATTAACAGTTAGTTATTAACAATGATCGATCTGAAGAACGAACCAGTGGATTATGGACCTCAAGGTATGCGAGGCTTGTCATCACAAGAGGTGGGAATCGATAACGAACTTTCTTGTATTCATTATTGTTTTACAAATCAATCTTGGTGTTGTGAAATTAATGCATATCTTTGTATGCTCTGTGTGGTATGAGATGTGTGCCGACACAATATCAGTATTCTATGGCTAGGGCGATACACCGCAATATTACCTAATGATTGTGGTTAGCAAAAATATTATTCTTCCTTTATATATCAGTATTCTATGGCTAGGGCGATACACCGTAATATTACCTAATGAGTGTGGTTATCACAAATATTATTCTTCCCTTATGTGCGGAAACACACATCTCATACATGGATGTTTACTGTTATTTATGGATGTCTTTGAAGAAGTTTCTACTTTGTGTTTTACTGTCTTTCCGTGTATTAACGACTGTCGATAAAACCTGCATTATCTTCGAATCATATTAATGTTTACTTGAAAGCTAGTTGTTATTCCTACGGGGCACCCCTTCTAGGGATGAAGTGCTCACCCTTTCCCATTTTCAGTTTCAGAGATAGATCAGAGTTGCGCAGCGGAAGCTTTGTGGCGTTGAGTCTTCTGTTATGTTTATTACGTTGTATATTGTATTCGACCAAATGACTATTGTATATGTATCAGTTGAGAGGAGTACTTGTATATATAATTCTGAGCGGGGTGAGTTTTGGGTTAAGTTTTTGTAGCAGATTTCTAAATTGAATGTTTAAGTATATGATTTAGATTCTTAGTGCCTCTTTATTTAGTTAATCTCTTGGATTAGTCAGCTGCTAGCTTAGGGGGCGCTACAAGTTGGTATCAGATCTCACTATTAGATCTTATATGGGAAAAGATAGGAATAGCCAGTGCCAGTTAGTGAAATAAATTAGCTTAGAACTGGGTTGGGTTGTGAGATAAATGTTAATCACTAAAAGCTATCAATAATTAAAAGATTTTTATTGATTTGTTTGTTTGGTTGTTTGTTTTTGTAATGAAGTAAAAATTGTAAGGTACACCAATAGCTTTAGTTAATAAGTTGAGAATGACTAATCTAAAAAGTATGAACACGTACACAATCCAATACTAGAAAAAAAATAGTGAAGTATTATTGATAAATCTTGAAAGTCACATAGAAACTTATTGAATACCTTGACTTATACGTAGAATGAACATCTTATCATTACATAAATGCTAATAATATTTTTGGGATTCAATAATATTGTAAGAGTAGTTAGAATAATAGTTCAAGCATCAATGTTAATAATAAAAATATTATAACCGTAACTATAGATGATAATAAAAGTCATAATAATAATTTTAATAAAGTAATGTTAGCATTTCTCAATTAGTACCATATTGAACTTAATTTAACTAAAATTTCAATAAGAATATAGAACGATAAAAATAATAATTATGATTAAATAGTTATGGAAAATTAATAACGCTCATCTACGGTTAAATTTTGTAAATTAGACATTAGGCATTATTAGACATTGGACGTATAAAAGATGAGGATACAATATATAAAATAAAAAGACTCAACTTGTTAGTGATTTTGTACCGAAATTATTTTTAATCTATCAATTGATTCAGTAAATCTTTTAAATGAAACAAATATACATGGAGTAGTAATAATAGGATTCAGATGCTTAGTGTAATATTAGAATTAAAAGGAAACAAATTCGTATATTAATATGATACTTTACATTAATAGCAAAATCTAAAGACTAATAGGACATATTACAAATTTATTCAGACTCAAATTTGAATTAAATTAAATTACCAACGCCGTTATTTGACAAGATATAGTATACGGATTCAATCCGAATAAATAAAAATATGTTATACCAATCCTTACATGAATATAAAATTATATGTAGAAGATTAAGGTTTAGTGTACCAACTGGATTATCAACTTTAGAATAATGAGAATAATAACACAATTGATGATAGTATTGAGTAATTAAGCTGGTAATAAATTTATAGTAAATAGCATTTGGAACTTATATATGGTATCACAGTAAAGTTAAAATTATCAAATATTATAAATTGGCGTAAAATCGAATCGGGATGATTTATATTGGTAAAAGAAAGAAACAAATAAATTCAGATGACTAAATTGCTTAAAATGATGTGAACAATTTATATATTTTACGAAGTAAATTTATCAGACTAACACCAATTACGATAAAAGTTTAGAGAATAATTAATCTTAATAAATTAATAATTAGTTAATCCAGCACTGGGGAATAGTGAAGGTTGTGTTTTCTATGTTCGTAGGAAGGCATTGTTGGGATTGGCCAACCTTGACAGGGCAACTGCATTCAGAGATGACTGATCATAGAAGTTTTGTACAATTCTTTAAGAAACCGGTAGATATAATTTCGCTTAGAAAGATTTGTAGGATTCTTCCTTGTAATTAGAGACACCTATTTTATAAATTAGCAATTAGTGTAAAGATCTTAGAGACTAAAGTTTATAGTTTTCCATTATAGAAATTAGTATCAGAAACTTAGACTTCCCAATTGGTGGAAATTTAAATCAGTGTAGTTAAACCTAGAGCCACAAATTTTAGTTGTAGAAAGCTTTATAGGTTTGTGCTTTGTTTTATGTTGTTTTGCGCTTAGACAAGAGATAGTAATTCTAAATAAGGTGGGGAGTTTTTGAAGACCAGAAGGATGGTTTGATTTTCGAGGAAGAAAATGAATAAGGTGGGGAGAATGTAAAGATCCTCAAGCTCGTCAACGCTATTAGACCAGTCAAGACATGATTTAGCCGTTAATGAATCGATTAGATTAACACGGACATTAATTAATAGAAATTAATCTAACAACGATATTGATACGAAACTAGTATCATTGAATAGGTCTCGAAAAGTTATGCGAATTAGACTACTCGCACGTGTCATTCGGATACCTAACGAAGAAGATTTTGTCAGATTAGTTGAGGGGCAAAATAGTCATTTTGCATACAGCCGTCTTGGCTGCCCCTTATCTTTTGAGAAGTGTCCCATTAACCGACCTTGGTCTTATCTACCCAACCGAGAGGATAAACTCGCTCTTATTCTCTTTTCTTCTTCTTCATTCTCCATTCTTCTTTCTTATCCGTTTTTCTTCTCTTCTCTCATGTTCTCCTTTCTCTGGCGAAATTGTGAGATAAAATGGAATCTCTGAGATCGACAGAAGATGGAGAAGATCATACTGTAGTCAGTAGTGATGGTGATGGTGTCTGTTGTGATTCAGACTTGAAGTAGGAATGAGAAATCGAAGTTAGGGTTGAACCCGAGAAGATCAAATTAGGGTTTGATAAGGAATTGGGAAGTGAACTGAATCGTTAATGGATGCAGATCGAATGGGTTTGTGTTTAATTGGAGTTTTGAAGTTGATTCGGTGGAGAATCATTGAGTTAGTGTTTCGGTGATGAAATGGAAATTAGGCTTCTTTGTCTGAGTTCAAAAATAAAGAGGAATAGAGAAATCAAAGATGGATTTAAGGGTTCCTACTAGAACTAAAGATTGGGTTGGTGAGAATTAAGATGAAACTTAAGAGTTAATCGAGTAATTGGGAAATCAGTGAACTAGGGTATTGAAGTAGAAGTTCAAAGAAGAATTAAAGGATGAAGTTAATAGTTTAAGGTATTGGATTCATGTTGGGTTTGATTTTAATTAGAAAATGAAAGTTTGAGATTGTGTTCTAGAGTTACTAGGAATCAAAGATGATGATGGGGATTGAGGAGTTGTTGTTAATCTTGAGGAAAATTTCTGGACCGAGTTAAGTAAAGAAGAAACGGAATCCAATTGCCTGAGCAGCACAGATTTGAGGTAATTGTTATTCTCAGTGAATTTAGTAAAGCTATTGAATTTGATTGATTATTTGTAGTTGATAATTGAATTAAGACTGTGGTATGATTTGTAATCTTGGATGATTTATACCGCTGGCACAACAAGGTGTTGTATGTATGGAGTGGTTTATTGTGGAGTTGGAATGGTTGTGTGGTTGAAAATCTTGAGTTATGAATGAATGGATTGCAGTGTTATTTTGTTGGTGGTCATAGGGTTACAGTCTGATGATATGAATTGTTGTGGTGGTTGGGTAATGGAGCTATACAATGACAGTGGAGTTGCAGGGAGTAGTAGTGTTGTAACGAATTGAATTGGAGGTTGTTTAGTGATTGAGTTTAAGACAATTATGTTGTTGTGTGTGAAGTTGATTGAGAAGAACTAAAATGAATAGCTTGTAAATGGAGGAGTTATATGGAGTTGTATGAACTGGTGGCGTTAAAAGGATTAAGTCTAGAACTGTGGATGGTGATAGAAATGAAGGTGCAAGCAGTGTATGGAATAATGAAGTTGCAGGAGAAGTTGAGTTATGTAGTGGTGGTATGTAATAGTTGGTGGGTTACAGGGTTTTGTTGAAGGTTTGTCTATGGGAATGGTTGTAAATGAATTATTGAAGTTAACTGATAATGATCCAACAAATGAAGTCATGTGATATGATGGATTAGATGTTTGTATGGAGTTGAACCTCTCTTGTAGAAGCTTGGAAAAGCTGCAATCGCAGGTAGGCGTAGTTATTTATTGTAATTGGAATTCAGAGTTGTTTAGTATAATTGTATTGAGTTTGTTAGTATAATTGTAACTCTAGTCTTACCAGGTTATGTATTGCACTATGATTATGTATTAGTGTTCTTTGGCCCGTGCAAAGGCTTTAGCTTTAAGCCTTGCTGTTCAGTCAGATGTCTGCCTGATTCATTGTGTCTGACTTAGTAAATCTGAGTGAGTTAACTCAGTGACCAGACCTGACCGGACCTGACTCAGTGAACCTTGACTGAGTTGGTTTCTTTGACCATTGACCCTGGATTTTGACCTTTGACTGACGTTGGTTGTTAATTGACCCCGTTGACTTTTAGTGACCGTTAGTTGACTCAGGTAGATTGGGCCTTAGATTAATGGGCTGGATTAGTTGACTTGGACTTAAGGTTAGTTTTCATACTTTGATGATTTAGACCTCTTATGGTCTGAAACAGCCAGTGGTTCCCTCTACAAGGTTGTAGATATTCACAAGACTTAACTAATGAATTATAGAACCAATCGAATTGAATTGTAACTCTTAGACATGCTAAATATAGATAATAAAAGGTGTAGAACCATAAATGGTCTTAGGACCATTATATAGATTTGTATGATTCTTGTATGAGCCATTTTGGCTAGTTTCTTAGAGTTCTTGTGTGATTAACAGTTAGTTATTAACAATGATCGATATGAAGAACGAACCAGTGGATTATGGACCTCAAGGTATGCGAGGCTTGTCATCACAAGAGGTGGGAATCGATAACGAACTTTCTTGTATTCATTATTGTTTTACAAATCAATCTTGGTGTTGTGAAATTAATGCATATCTTTGTATGCTCTGTGTGGTATGAGATGTGTGCCGACACAATATTAGTATTCTATGGCTAGGGCGATACACCGTAATATTACCTAATGAGTGTGGTTAGCACAAATATTATTCTTCCTTTATATATCAGTATTCTATGGCTAGGGCGATACACCGCAATATTACCTAATGAGTGTGGTTAGCACAAATATTATTCTTCCCTTATGTGCGGCAACACACATCTCATACATGGATGTTTACTGTTATTTATGGATGTCTTTGAAGAAGTTTCTACTTTGTGTTTTACTATCTTTCCGTGTATTAACGACTGTCGATAAAACCTGCATTGTCTTCGAATCATATTAATGTTTACTTGAAAGCTAGTTGTTATTCCTATGGGTCACCCCTTCTAGGGATGATGTGCTCACCCTTTCCCACTTTCAGTTTCAGAGAAAGATCAGAGTTGCGCAGCGGAAGCTTTGTGGCGTTGAGTCTTCTGTTATGTTTATTACGTTGCATATTATATTCGCGTATATGTATCACTTGAGAGGAGTACTTGTATATATAATTCTGAGCGGGGTGAGTTTTGGGTTAAGTTTTTGTAGCAGATTTCTAAATTGAATGTTTAAGTATATGATTTAGATTCTTAGTGCCTCTTTATTTAGTTAATCTCTTGGATTAGTCAGTTGCTAGCTTAGGAAGCGCTACAGTTAAGTCCGAACCTATTATCAAGTAAATATACTTTCGTTGTTGTATTGTCTCGATCTTGTATCCATAGTCAATCACGCAAGTTATCTTGTTGTCGTATTGTCTCGATCTCGTATCCATAGACGATCATACGAAGTGTAAATCGATTAGTTGTATTGTCTCGACTCAGTCCATAGACAATCACTTTCGGATAAAAGACTTATAGGTGGAAAAGTTTTAGATTTAGGTATATTTGGGTCCCTTCGTCTTTTCAATTGGTATCAGAGCAGGCAAACACGAAAGGATCTAACAATCTGTGTTTGGTGCGATCCAACCTATAAAAAATTGAATCTATGTCTGATTCAGTTAACGTTATGCAAGAGTATGAATTCTCAAAAGTTGAAGATGTTACCACTTCGTTAACTCATGATCCAGGAGTTGCAAAAACATATGTGTCGTTCTCTGATAGAAAAGAAGATGTTGATGATAAAGAGTTGGTAAAACTCCTAAAGCCTATAAAATCTCTGTCTACGAAAGTGTTGATATTAAAGACAGAGTCAAATCTTCTTAAGAATGAGATCAGAGATAAAGACATTCAACTGAATATTCTAGCCAAAGAGAATATGGATCTCACTGTCAAATTACAAGCTCTTGGTAAATCTCTTACTCAAGATAAAGAGACACGTCTTATGACTCTGACTAATGATGTTGTTGTGATTTCTTCTGATTTTTAAGAAACTAAAAGTCCTTGCTCGACTTTTACAGATTGTGATAAAACCGGTTTAGTCACATCTGAAACAGATCAAGATGATGGTAGTTTGCCTAACTACATCAAGTCAGGAGAGGATGAGAAACCATCTTCCACATCTACTGATGATCAGACGAAATCTTGTCCAAAAGAAACTTTGAACCGATTCCGTGAATGTGATCTTAAGGAATACAACTTTCAGTCACTTGACATGAAACTTATACTTCTTCAAAATACAGTGGTAAAAATATTGAAAGAAGTTTCTTGTCTTAAAAAACTGAAAGGTCATTCCTCAGTAGAAAGACAGAATATACCACATCTCGATAAGGTCAACTCAAAAGTATCAGAAGTAAGAGTTGATAATTGCTTCTGGAAAAAGGTTCCTCCTCATCCATATCGAAACAATTCTTGTTTTGATGAAGAACGACTCTAGAAGAAAGGGAAATATAGAATCTCTGCCAAAGGAAACTATCAGGAATTTCCGATAATTGTTTCAGATAATCATGTTTATGTGCACCATAAGGAAATCCTTAGAATGAGAAAATCTTATGAAAATCTCATTGATAGAATTAAGATAGATTTATCTATCTCTGCAAATTCTCACATCAGTACATCTTTTCCACATGATCATATCTCTAGAGTTATAAAAGATCATTATCCTGGGAGAAAATATTTTGGGCAGAAATTCCCAAAGAGAAACATGAACTATGTTTCTGGTACTCGCTGTAAGCTAGAAAAAGCTTACTCCGATACAACTTAGTTGTATCTAATTTGTGCACTCTCATCCTCCCCCTTGCTCTTAATTATGGATGAGAAAAGCACAATAAAACGAGAGCACATTCTTTGTGTTTGTTTATCAAAAAAATCTGTGACATTTTATGGATGACTGCGAATCCATGTTTGTCTAAAAATTGTTCATGTTTGTCATGATCTTCCAAAAATAGGTTTTATTTAGAATTTTCGAATTTTAATAAACCTTCCAGCATGAGAAGTTCGTACAAAGTAAATACAATATATTCTTGTAATATTTTCGGAACTTCCTGATATTTTCGGTCCGAGAGTTGTCTCTTCTTAAAGGGAAACTATCTCTTGCCTGTATTTTGAAACCCTGATCAATTCTTATTTAAATAACCGAGCATGCCTTCAATAACTCGCAGTGTCACAAAGGCTAATAAGGAGGAAACTCAAAAGGTTAAAGATTGTCAAGGAATCAATACTGTAGTTGCAGGATTTCCTACACTACACCCCTCACTAGAATCCACACAACTAAGATATTTGAAGATGAACAACTATGATTTTTATTGATTAATTCTTTGAATGTTTACAAGATATAATGGAAAAGAGCTAAAGAAATTACAATCACCACAAATTTTCTCTCTCCTAATGACTTGCCTAACACCCGAAAAAGATCCCCCACAACAGACTTGCTCGACTCTTTATATAGGGTAGTACATAATGGATGACAGCTAAGCTGTCCTTTATTTTCGGGAATGACTTGCGAAATATCGCAAGTATACAAATATATAATCTCGCAACTCTTCTAAATCTCGCTACGTCTTCACATCTTTCTCGTGTTTTAGCTGTCGTCGTCATTGCGTCATTCATATTATTCGTTTGCGACACTTTCGCAATGTTGTCGTTTATTGATCTCGCGAAGTATTGATGTCGCGATATTCTGATCCTACATCTTGCCTCTTCTCATGTCTTCTCTGCGAAGAAGAGAATGTCATGAGAATTAGTATTTTAAAATGCCGCAACTGTTCATATTTATTTGTTACGATCTCGTACTTTTACACAGAATTTATTACACATGTTTCTTCTTCCACTCTTTTTTTGACACGTCTCTTTCAACCATTTTTTCTTGACCATTCACGTCCCCTCTCGCATTAAATGCATTTATCTTCTCGAGAATTCTTCTCTATATATAGTTTTCTCACCCTCCTCTTCTTCTTTTTTACTCTCTCTGCAATTTTTCCTTCAGTTCTCTTCCTCCGCAATTTACGTTTCTGCTACTGTAAATCTTCTTTTTCTTCTTTCTCTTGATCTTCAATTCTCTAATCATTCCCATATTCTGAGAATGGCTCCACCTGGTCGTAGATACGAAACCCTTTTGGGTGAGACTCAAAAGAATTTACAAGAGAAAGGTTTCACCTTGTCTACTATTCCCAATCAAGAATCTTCATCAATTCTTTCTGCAAAGCTGTTTACTGATCATCATTGTGATGATCAGAAAATCATAATCTCTCTAGGTCAACTCCTCGCAGGTCTCCCCATTCCTCTCTACAATCCCGAACTGCCCTTGTTCTATGAAATTCTTACTCATGAGAAATTCTCGCGAGCTATTTATAAATTAAGTGGCGATTGCATCCGTCTAATGCTTGAATTCGCCAATCGTGGCGCTGGTAAGGGGTCTCTATATCCTGATAACGTTAGAAATCCTAAATTCGCAAACTTAGAGATAGTCGCTGAAAAGTACTCAGTAGAAAACTTTTTTGAAAATTATGAAGTGATAAATATGAAGAATGATAAATCTCGCTGAGGTGCTCGATTGAAAAGAAAAGAAAACGTTCCCGACGATAAGATACTCATGTTAGATATTGATTGGCACTCTGGCAAGAACAATGTTCCTCGCTACTCTAAAGATGAGAAGTGGTGTGTCTTTCCGCTATTTTTGAACGGTCCTTACATTTCAGGTTCCTATATACTCCCTGCGAATCTCGCAAATTATCATCCTTGGGTATTTAATTGGCCCGAGAAAGCAAAAGAGGTATATTTTCTAATTTTTATTCACTTTGCGATGTTTCCTTCCTTTTATATCTACTAAACTTGCGAAATTTTCAGATCATTAAATTGAGAAAAAGTTATGAAAGAAATCCAAAGCCAAGTACTTTGGCGATACTTCACTCAATCACGGATGAAGTAAGAAATATTTTCTCTTGTTATCCACAATATTGTTGCCTCTGTTTCTTATCTTCATTCGTGTATGTAGGTTGGTGTTGAAGTTATCGGCGAGGAAGAAACTTCAAAAGCTGCGAAGAACAAAAGAAAGGGTAAAGGCCCTCTTCTCAAGATAAAATCTGCTGCTCCACCTTCTAAAAAACAAAAGACCCATTCTTCTTCTCGCTCAAGTCCTCAATCTAATGAGAGTTCCGATGAAGAAGACAATGATGTAGACATTTCCACTGCGAAGGAGAATCATCCAATTGAATCTCCTATGACGTTATTGTCTAGTATCTTTTCAGACTCCATGCAGGGGCTTGGAGATGACCGCCTCTCTGGTATATGTGAAGCTCTCGCAAGTATATGTGATGCTTCTTTACTGGAGGGTAATGAGTCTCTTCAGGGGATCTCCAGATCATTGACTCCCAGCTTCTTGAATGCACTCAGTGCCTTGGTATGTTTATATTTCTTTATTCCTTCATAATTTTAATTTTAAATCATATATTAATAGTTTCTTTATCTTTCTTTATAGTCTGGAAGAGCTTCCTTTGTTGTTGCCTTAGATCTTGAGAAGAGGCGCAACAACTTTGAAAAGAAAAATCTCCAACTTCATAAAAAGACCGAAGAACTAGAAATTGAAGTTGCGACATCTCGCAAGAAAAATGAAAATGAGACTGCCGCTCTTCGCGAAAGAATTCAACAGTTGGAAGATGAGTCTTTTACCCAGAAGAATAAAATATCTACCCTTCAAAGTGCTAATCAGCAACTTTATGGTATAAAACTCTTCTCTTTTCTTCGTTTCTACTTTGTCATTTATTTTTCTTTGTCTGACTTATCATTTTCGCAGACATTTATAATGTTTCTGACGAAGCCATCCTTCTCCATTCATTTCCTGAGCCTATGGATGATGATGCTATTCTCGCTCATCTCAACGAATCTTTAAGTAGTTCGTCAAACAAAATTAACTCTCTTTCATTAAATGAACTTCAAACCAAATTTCGTCTCTTAGAAATTGAGCATAGATCTAGTTTAGGTTTAGCCAACCGATTTAAACGTTTATATCTTAGTTCCCACGAGAATAATAATATTCTAAGGAAGAAAATTAATAGCTTATAGATGACAAGGATCGCATTGCTAATCAAGGTGCACAAGCATTAGCGAAATTCCAAAAAACTCTTCTTGAAGTCCAAATTGAACGAGATGAATCTCTTCGCCAAAATGCCATACTTAATGAGCGAGAAAATCAGATTCGTTCACTTCTTGTCATAAATAGTGATGATGAATTCGCTTGGGCTGCGAAAGTTCTAGATAATGCCAGAAATAATTTAGGTGTTAGCGCCAGCCTTCATGCTGAGCATACTGCCTTGGTTAAAGATATGATTTCTGATAGAGAAGGTTGTTAACTGTTCTTCATTACTTTGCCACTTCTTTTTTGTGAAACTGCTATTAAATTATTGACTCATTGTCATTTGTTCGCAGAATCTGAGAAGAGGTTTCAAACTAGAATTAAGGAACTTGAATCTAAGAAAGCACAACTTGCAAAAGACTTCTCTCTTCGCAATGACAAATATTCTAAGTTGAAGAAGCAACTACAAACTATTGTGGCGAATTTCAATAATGATGCTGTCCGTTTTCGCAATCAAACTATTAAGACAGTTTGCGATGACCACAATATCCCTCTTTCTTCATATCCTTGTCTTCTTGATGAGATTCCTGAAAATATACCTTCCTTGGATGTTTCTGATAGCGATGCTAGCGAAGAAGAGGAGTCTGATAAAGAATCTGATGAAAAAGAAGAATAAACTGAAAGATAGCTCCATTTTCCTTTTTCTCTTCTTGTGATACTTGTACATTTATCTTTCTAACCTTCTATTTTTGTAATCTCTTACTGTAAATCTATCATATGAAAATAAATAACAAGTGTTTACTCTGATCATTCCCATACTTGCCTCTGTTATTTATTTTCACATGAGAGATTAAATCGATAACCTTTAAGTAATAATACTTCTTAGTTTCGCAACTGCTGCTGCTAATTCTTCACAAATAAATGAAGAAATATAGCCATTTTCACAAGTTTATTTGGTTACTCAATTTCTTGTGTGATCTTATCTTCATTTATGTTGAAATTCATCATTGCGACAAAATCGCAGGACGTCTTTACATTTTCATGTAATGACCCATTGATCTTGCCTTATCATTGCTCTTGTGTGGTCTTATTTTGCCTTCCTAGTTAAAGGTCTTATTTTTCCACCCCTCATTTTTGCGTCAATATGACAGGCCTAAATATTCTTACGAACATAAAGTCCCATGACATTGCCGTCTTGCGACAAAATCGCAGGACGTCTTTACACTTTCGTGTAACGACCCATTGATCTTGTCTTATCATTTCTTTAGTATTTTTGCCTCTGCAGGATATTTTTCTTGCGACAATATGACAGGCCTAAATGTTCTTGCGAACATAAAGCCCCATGACATTGCCGTCTTTGCGACGAAATCGCAGGACGTGTTTACATTTTCATGTAAAGACCCATTGATCTCGTCTTACCCTCGCATTAGTATTATTGCCTCTTCAGGATCATCGCACAAATATGACAAGCCTAATTTTTCTTGCGAAAATAGAGCCTCATGACATTTGCGTCTTAAGACACTTATCAGCTCCCTAATGGAGGGTGCCGCCCTTATCATCTCCCTGGTTGCCCCTTCAAGGAGGCGTACATCGGCCATACAAGACTAGCTCCTCCCATCCGGTCTTAACAACAACCATTTGTTTTGACCTCTTATCCCTTATACCTATAGGTCTTATGGTTACGAGACTGCACCCTAAGTGGAGTTTTCTTGGGCCGAGTGCGGATGTGCCAAGACTTGCCAAGAATGGCCGAGACACTTCAAATGCCCCGTGCACTCTTGGCTCAACCGTGTACCTCGGCGCCTTGGTCATACACTCGACTCCTTGGAAGAGACCCTCGGTCGTCCAACCAGGTATAACCTTATATATATAGTTGGAAATCCAAGGTATCTCCCCGGATGGGCTTTATTGACCCCAAATTTTCATGACTCGGTTCCGGGGCGGTGTAACCTTTTCCCCGAGTCATGTCAAGAGATACCCCCTATATGACACACTTTAGGTCTTACATTTGTCTCTTACGAAATATCATTCGCGAACTAGGGTGTACGCCATAAAGGTTCGTCCCATTCACTCAATCTTTCATTTCTGTCAATTCTTTCGATCATTCATTGATTTTTGACTATTTCTTCTCATTATTTTTGCAAAATTATCGCATAATCTTGCTACATTTGATGTGATCTCGCTGTAATTATTTAACCAAACTTTCGTTATATTCATGAATCGCGAGACTTTCGCGTACCCCTTCCTTGATCATCATATTCTTTGTACTTTTGACATGTCTTTGTCACTCCAAACACATTTTTTTTTATTACACAACTCTAAAATTAACTATTTATTTCTTACACTTCTTATTCCTGTTGCTCTCTGTTTCTTCATTCAAATTCCCTGATATTTCTTTCCCTTTTGCGAGACCATCGCATTGGTTTCGCAATATATCTTCATCTCTCACTTCTATTGTGTCCACCATCAGTCTTTCTCTTCTTTGTTCCTCTTTGATATTCCGCTTCCAATTCTTCTTTTGAGCAGCCCTTTCCTCGCAAGACTCCACATCAACTTCATAGCACTTTTGTCCCTCAGCCCAATCTCCTTTTATAACTCCAACACCACTAGGATGAGGAAATTTGATGCACTGGTGGTAAGTTGATGCTACACCCAAGATCTCATGTAACCAAGGTCGCCCAATTAATGCATTATAGGGGGATTCCACATCGACTATGCAAAACAAGATTTCAGTTGGTAATCCTTTTAGTGGTATTCGCATACGAATTTCTCCTTTAGGTTTATTGGCAGTACCATTAAAACCATAAATCTTATAGGTTGAAGGTATCAAGTCTTCGTCTTTCCCTCCCATAGTCTTGTAAGTATGGTAAAAAGGATGTTTACTGAGCTTCCAGTATCAATTAAGATTCTATTTATAGCCCATGAATTTTCTCGCCCCATCATCTTCATCATCAACGAGTTTTGGGTTAATTTCCAATCTTACCACTAATGGACTCAATCATGCATCTCGCCACCCTCGGGTACCTCTTCTCACGGTAAAAGAAATAATCTGCGTTTGCCATTCTTTTAGTGGCGATGTCTTCGCGATGTTCATTACTTCCCTATTGTCGCATCTCTTGCGAAAACCCTACCGAGAAAACTATCATGAAAATCTTCGATTGTCCTGCATTTAATGTACGATAGAATTGCAGAACAAGTTTTTGGCCTTCGCTCCAACTTTTACTACAAATGTTTCTTTCCCTTTTGTTGTATTTACTCTGTGAATTTATGGAGGTGTTGGTAATGGTTGAGTCTTCTCTTCACATTTTAAGAATTGGTTTAGCTTCCCTTGGTCTATCATTCTGAGGATGATTCTTTTTATATTCCTACAATCATTCGTTAGGTGTCCATGAAAATGTTGATAGGAACAAAATTCATGACTTCACACACGGGAGGCGGTTCATTCCCCATGTTCCATGGTGCGGGTATGTTTTCCATCAAGATTATAGCTTCCCATATTTTCTCCACGCTAGCGTTTAATGGAGGCATCTTGATTTCTTCTCAAACTACCTTATGACCTCGCTGCCCTCTATGATAGTTATGCCTCTGACCTCCATAGATTTGTTGCGGATTATGCCTCTGACCTCCATAGGTTTCTTGCGGCTGATCAAGCCTTTGAATTTTATTATTTCCGCCACGGTTATAGAAATTTCTTTCTCTTTCAAATTCTTCCTAATCGCGACTTCCCATGGCTACCAACTTTTGCTGACCATCATCTGGTATCCTCATTCCTTGTTGACCTTGCGAGGTACTCGCCATAGTGTTTATCAATTTGGGTAACAAACTTGCATTCGCATCTTCTGAACTTGTATTCGCGACAGGGTATGATTCCATCTCATTTTGCTTTTCCTCTAGAGCAATATACTCCTCCTGAAGCTCTCGCAACTCAGTCATTGTGATTGTATTCTTGACTCTAAAAATTTGAATATATAACAGATTTGTCGCGAATATAGCATTAATGAATGATAAGATGAGATATCTCTCCTCCACACGGCCAGCCATTTCGCTACACATTGTCTTTCATCTCACAGTTAGATGCTTCAAACTTTCACCAACCCTTTGTTTTAACCCAAATACATCTTCAATACCTGGCCGCGAGGAATTATTACTTATATATGCCCCTAAAAATATAGCCTGCAAGTGACTGAAAGATGTTATTGTATTCTTCGGTAGCCCTTCAAACCATTTCAAAGCTTCTCCTGTCAGACTTGATGCAAAATATTTGCACAATATAGCATCATGATTCTCCCATTGTAGCATACATCTCATATAAGATTTGATATGCTGTATCCCGCAAGTTGTTCCATCGAAAATGTTGGTTAATGTCGGTAAGTTGCACTTCGGTGGTATTCCTCCTAATTGTATCTCTTGTGTGAACGGAGTTTTCGCAGCTGCTTCTATGGCTTCATCCAACTGTCTCTTTCCTCCTCCCCTTTTACTGTTCATCATTCCTCTCATTTCTGCCAATTCTCTCAAAATTTGTTCATTTACATCAGAATTTGCATCTATTGGTCTTTTTAATTCCGCTTCTCTTCTCCTGCGTTCATGTCTGCTTTGACTTTCATCATTCTCTTCTCGTCTTTCTATGCGATCTTCTCCTTCACTTCTTTCACGAATTCGCACACCGTTATATCTATCAATTTCTCTTCTTTGTTGCCTATCAGCTCTCCTTTGTGCTCTTTTATATTCTTCATTAATATTATCATTATTGCGATTTTGTTCTCGCCTTCTTTCTCGATTATCATGATTATTCTGGCGAATTGCCTCTTCTAACTCCTGTCCTTCCATTTATGCTCTCAATCTTTCTCTCTCGCGAGCTAGACGTGCTTGTTAAACATAATGTCTTTCAATTTCATCCTCAATCTATTTTTGCTTCCTCTGTGCTTCTCTCTCATGCAATATTCTTCTTCCTTCTTCTTTATTTTCTTAATCAATTGGATTATTCTGCCTCTGACGCTGCCTATTTCCTCGATTTCCATCATTCTGCCCATTTTGAAAAGTCTCGGGACGTGGAAAATAACGATCTTCCATCATTTTTCTTCTCTCGCAATGTTCTATGCCTGGATTTTGCGCTTCTTCTTGGTTTTCTTCATCAACATTTTCTATAGGTAAATTTCTCCTTCTTTCCTTTCTAACTGATCTTGAGCTTGATCTTGTAGTGCTTCTCGACCTTCTATTTTGTAATCTCATGTTTTCCATCCTCAATTCATGATTCTGTCTTGTTAAATTTGCACGTTCCTCTGCCTCTAATCCTCTTTCTTCATGTATTGTTTGTCTCAACGCCTCCAATGCCGCGATCTCTTCATTTCCATGAATTATTTCTCCAATCCCTTCTCGGTCTCTCTCCTCTTGTCCATTGTTTACCAATTGGTGTTCTTCTCCCCTTTCGTCCACGTAATCGATCTCCAAGTATGCACGCTTACTCTATCACAATCCACGATTCTATCTGCTCATCAAGTTGAATTGGTGATTGAATTTGATTTTCTTCATTATTCCTTATGTTCCTTCTTGAGGATTCTCCCATTTCATTTCTCCCTTCTCCGGCAAGTCTCTTACTCCTTCTAACAGTTGTTGGTTGCTCGGATGCATTTATCCTTCTAGCCATTTCTTAATTTTGGTAAACTGTTGAAAATTATATGAAATTCCTTCCCTACTACTCCAAATTCTTTCAAATCACGATGTCAATCCTTACTCTCTCCCTGTTTCTAGCGCCAATATGTAGTTGCAGGATTTCCTACACTACACCCCTCACTAGAATCCACACAACTAAGACATTTGAAGATGAACAACTTTGATTTTTATTGATTAATTCTTTGAATGTTTACAAGATATAATGGAAAAGAGCTAAAGAAATTACAATCACCACAAATTTTCTCTCTCCTAATGACTTGCCTAACACCCGAAAAAGATCCCCCACAACAGACTTGCTCGACTCTTTATATAGGGTAGTACATAATGGATGACAGCTAAGCTGTCCTTTATTTTCGGGAATGACTTGCGAAATATCGCAAGTATACAAATATATAATCTCACAACTCTTCTAAATATCGCTAAGTCTTCACATCTTTCTCGTGTTTTAGCTGTCGTCATTCATTGCGTCATTCATATTATTCATTTGCGACACTTTCGCAATGCTGTCGTTTATTGATCTCGCGAAGTATTGATGTCGCGATATTCTGATCCTACAAATACAGAGAGGAAGAAGAAAAACATATCAAAAATCATGTCTAATTATGATTCTGATAGTTCCATTGGATCACAAGATGAGTCATGTCTGTTGGCTTACAATTTACAAGATCCAACCAAAACCAAGGGGATTCGTTCTGATAGTATGATTGACTATATCCAAGGTTTTGAAGAACTAAGAACGAACCTCGTAATGACGGTTCGAAATCAAGATTGGCTCAAAGATAAAATTGAGGAAACAAAAGCTGATCTTGCTGATATGAAGGTTCAAGGTGAAAAACCTGAGAAACAAGAATTGGTTGCAGACAAGTCCCTTGAGACATGCTTCAGAAGTTTGAACGCCGAAGAATCATCAGTGAAAAATAAGAGCACCACTAGAGATTAAGTTATTTGCTGTAATACTTAATCAAAGAAAATAGACATCAGTTTTTGATTTCTTTCAATATTTGTATAAGGTCTATTTTGTATAAAACTATCTTATTATGAATAAAATTATTAGTTTATAATTTTTCTTGTGATAGTTTTTCGTTTACATAGCCTGTGCTTGAATGCTTTATCCTATTGCTATGTATGTTTATGGGATGTTTGATTTCGGTTTTCTTAACCTTAATATTCGATCTCATATGGTGTGAACCCTAATGGTTTGGGTGACTTTTTGATTTAGCGGGATTGAGTTCTAGCCCATGTTGGTAGGCTTTATCAAAGGATCTTGAGGGGTTCTGATTGAAACAATATGTGAAAAAGTCACAATATGTTGGGTTTAGCATAAAAGCATATGTGTTTTGGGGTTCCAACTTTTGCATTGCATAAGTTAAAACTGGTTTTCAACCTTTCTCTGGTAAAGGTTGGTTGTTGTTGTTCTTTTGTCTTGCAAGAGGATGACAACATAGTGATATTTTGGTATCAATTCTCCCTGGGAAGATGCAAACATTAATGGAGAAGAGGATGCGGAACTTGAGTTAACGACTTTGTTAGTTAACCGTTTTCCTGTTTAATAAAAGCCTGATTGTATTGCATATTTATTGCTTTTGCTTAACAAAATTTCGGTACAATTGATATTTATTCCATTATCTGTGTATGGATGTGTGTGTGATTCAATTGTTTCCGGTTAAGAAAAACTATTGTTATCTTGCTTTATTATTTGGTATCAATCGTTTAGGCTTACAAAATTTACGGTGCAATTGCGGTGCTTTAATGTCTATGTTGTTTCAATTGCTTCCGGTTGAGGTAAATAATTATGCAAGTTGATTTACTTGGTTTGTATGAATTGTTTATGGCTTAACAAAAGAAAAGGTTTTCGGGATGAATTGTTTAGTCCAATTTGATTCCGGATAAGAGAAACTAAGTTAATTCTGATCTTAGTTAGACTTATCAAAGTGGAGGTTTCAGTTATTCAAGTCTAATCGAATTCCTTAACAAGAAATGATAGTTAACTAACCTAGTACTTGTCTTGTTTAAAAGTGAAATGTCTAAGTTATATGAATAATTAGAACCTGATGAAAAAAATAGTCAATTCTGATCTTTATTTTGGTCTTATCGAACAAGCGATTGTATTTGTGCAATCGGTTTAGCAAAGGAACTAAGGTGCTTAGTCGATTTTTGGTTTGCTAAACTATTAGGGAAAATTGCTTCGGGCAATTGTTTCCTTGGTAACATATCAAAACATAAATTACGTTGTAGTTTCGGTTTTGATATTGGTTATCAAAAATGGTGTGTGGAACCCTCGTGCTTAACTCTTATAGGTTGCAAGTCTTTTGAGATTTGTAAGATCCTTTTGGTTTGTTCTTTTATTTGCTCGTGCCTTCGTCATTTTATGACAAAAAGGGGGAGAAATATATGGAGTAAACAAGTGATATTGATATTGATTTGTATTGATTTGGTATAACTGAGGAAAGGACATTGGTGCTTAAACGTTATATCTAACGAAAGAGTAAAGCATAGACTAAGGGGGAGTAGCATATCATATTGATAAGGGAATAACAAAGACGTGCGGATTTAAAATCTACTTATCTTACCTTTAGGGGGAGTATTAGCTTTGTTATTATAATGTCAACATCGGCATTTATGGATTGAATGTATACAGGTTATTGTGCTGTTGAATTTGGGAATCAAGCGTATGTATAATGAATTCTTGTAATTTGTTTATCCATATGATGTAAGAGTTTTGTCACTAAAATTGACAAATGGGGAGATTGTTAGAGCATCTCGGTTGAACCCACTAAGCGTTGGTATGTCAAGTTTGGTTGCCATATTTTAGTGAACCAAAACTCATTTAAAGAGTCGCTTGATTATTTACTAGAGTCAACTTCGTATAGGTTAGATTGAAAGTATTAGGATATGAGACATTACAAGTATTACGTGAAGACTTGAAGAATGTGAAGAAGTAAGGAGATACAATGACGACATCATCCTTCCACTTGAGGTTAGTAATATTTGACTTGAACTGTTTCATTCCCTAACGTATCTTTTAAGTCGTGCATATTGAAAACATAACTGCGAAGATGTGAATGATTATACTCTAGTTAGACATAGTATTAAGGAATGCAATACGAAGTATAACGCTTATCTTTTGAACTTCGTATATAAGACATCAACATAATCGTTTGAATGCTATTGTGATTATGTATGGGTATGGGGTGAAGATTTCGTCCTAGGAAAAAATGTTTTACATTCGTTTAAAGGAAGTACATTCATAAACTTGTTTTGTGAATCGAAAGGGAAATCGCTAGGCTTATTGGTATTGTTATTCATTGTAATTCTTTTGAATTACCAATATGTGTTTAGTATAACCGCTCATAACTTGTTTATGTATCTTGGTAAAACTATTCACAAACCATGACTTTTGTATTTGTAGGATCAGAATATCGCAACATCAATACCTTTGTGAAATCTTTGAACAACACACTGCGAAGATATCGCAGATTGGTTGCAGAAATGACGCGATAGATGACGACAGCCTAAACACGAGAAAGATGTGGAGACTTAGCGAGATTTAGGAGTGTTGCGAAATTTAACATTTGTATACTTGCGAGAATATCGCAAGCCCGATCCGAAAATAAAGGACAGCTTAGATGTCACCCACTATGTAATATCCTATATAAAGAGCCGAACAGACTTAAGGTAAAGAGAGATATTTTTTAGAGTGGAGAAAAAGTTTTGAGGAGAGACAAAGTCTATAACAGTAGTTGTATTCTTGATTTCATTTCCTCCTTGTAAAATTCCTAAACTCAATTAATAAAAAGTGTGATTGTTGATCTTAAAGATGTGTTGATTATTATGAATTCTTGTGAGGGATGTATTGTGGGATTTCCTGCAACTACATAATGGCGCTAGAAACAGGGATTGGCATATAAGATTAAAGATTGTTATTAAGATTGTTCAAATCAAGAAAATGATGAAACAAATCGATAAATCAGTTTCAACCAAGGAATGCAACAGAAGGTTGGAGTGTAACGTGATTACAAAAACAATGATTAATGAATTCCATGAAAACATCAGAGGGAGAATACATAAACGAGATTTTGAAGGAAAGAAAATCATGACGGTGGAGAAGGTATCACCCTTGAAAGATTGGGAAAAACAGAAAATTACATTCACAGCAGCAGAAATACCAAGAGAAAATTTGAGCCACACATCTCCTTTGGTAATCACAGTAACCACACGGAAAGAAAAGGGGAAATCAGCAAAAACTATGGAAGAATGGGAGGTAAACAGAACTTTGGTGGATACAGGGAGTTCGGTGGATATAATGTTTTACCATGCATACAAAGAAATGGGGTACAAATATGAAGAGATGTCTCCCTCAACATATCATATTCATGGCTTTGGCAAATCTACTACAAAACCAAAAGGGGAAACAGAGATGCGAATTTTGCTAGGAGAGATTGAAACACGAGCGACACTATGTGTGGTGGATATGGAATCGCCATACAACATGTTGTTGGGAAGGCCATGGATACACGCAATTAAAGCCGTAGCGTCAAAATTACATCAATGCATTAAATTTCCTACGCCGAGTGGGATTGGTGAAATTAGAGGGGATGTTGATAAAGCGAAATTATGTTATCAAATTGAAGTGAAGCAGTATGAAGGACGTGCAAAGAAGCGAAAAAATCGCAGAAAAATGGAGAAGGAGGCAAAGAAAGAAGAAGAATTTAGAACTTACATGATAAGAGGAGAGGAAGGAAAAGGAATACCCAACGAAATTTCGGAAGAAGGGAATGAAATTGCGAAGGAGATAAAAGAACCAACACCCATGGGAGAACCTGAGACCAGTTACACCGCGGAGGAACCAACAAAGGAAGTGAATGTTGGAACCAAAGAAGAACCCAAAATACTAAAAATTGGGACTAAGATGGAGGCAGATGAAGAAGAAAGAACTATTAGTCTGTTGCGAGAATATAGAGATATTTTCGCATGGAACATGGATAAGATGCCGGGAATAGATCCGTCTGTGGCGTGTCATATGTTGGAGATTGACAAAAATGCAAGGCCATTCAAACAAAGAATCAGAAAAATCGCAACAACATATCATCCCCAAATAGAAGAAGAGTTGCAG